>PVJX010003232.1:0-112179 GCA_004027295.1 Dolichotis patagonum | reverse complement strand
CCTGGCCTGAGCATTAGAAGGTGACATATGGAGATGCACGAGAGTGACCATCTGGAGACAGATCATCTGGCAGGCAGTGTGAAGGGAAGTATTAAAAACGACCACTGTGGGAACCAAGAGAGACGGTGTACCCAGGGTGAGCTCAGAGCTGGCTGATGAAAGCTAGGATTTCTTGTTTAGAAATAACAGTAGCTAATTAAGGATGTAGCTCAGTTTTATGGCATACACGAGGCTCTGGGTTCAATTCTCTGCACCTCAAAAGTATTGTTTGTTTGTTTGTTTGTTTTGTACTGGATATTGAACTCATGACCTTGTGCTTGCCTGACAGGCACTTACATCGTTGAGCTAAACCCCTGGCCCAAGAAATCTTTTTAAAAAGACAGAAAGCAGAGTCTATTTCTTTTGTACTATAACTGTAAAAAATGTAAAAACAATTAAACAGAAAGTCACCCATATTTCTATCACATAGCATAGCCACTTAAATTTTTTTCAAGCCTTTTTTCTCCATGTAAATTTTGGGACTTAAAAAAACATGTTTAATTTTGAAATAATTATAATTTGACAGGAAACTGTAGAAACAAAACTGATAGGTTTCCTGAATCCTTCACCCAATTTCCTCCAAAGATACAATCTTACCTAAGTATTGTACAATACTCAAGCCAGGAAAATGACATTGGTGTCTTCAGACTTTATGCAGATCTTATATAACATGGCTTTTGGCTAACATAGTTATATAGGCTTATACGTGTGTCTATCTTATTTCTTTGATTAACTTTATCTTATATGGCTCCTTAAGTATTGCAGTTTTTATAACCATCATTTATGAAAGCTGTGTAATAAACATCCACTCACCATAAATAATAGTTGACCAAATTCTTTCCTATTCTGAAGTCCATACTATGTCTTGTTTGTGGTTTGGAACCATAGTATTCTTTATTTTATATTTTTCTTATATTAAATGAACTCTTCTTTATTTTGCTTAGGATAAATGACTGAGGAACAGAAAGTAATAAATGTTTAAGGGCATACACAGTACTTTTTCTGAAAGAAGATTCAAATATATTTGGGCTGGTTTTGGCCACGGAGAGGGAACGAGTTGAAGACCCACAGGAGAGAGCCGGGGACAAGACATGTGGAGCACAGCCTGCTGATAGCTTCAGTGGTCCCAGCTCCTTGCCCTTCTGTGTCCCTTTGCTGTGAACTTTTGGTATTCCACCCATAAAAGCACAGCACTTCCCCATGCCATTGAACTTGCTACATAAGACAAAAGGGTCAGTGTGCTAGTTCTGAGCCTGCCCTGTCCAACCCCTGTACAGCTCTGGGTGGGCGCCTCTCCTCTGAGATAGGACTTCCTCATCTGTGACATGAAGGGGTGAACTGGATGGCCTATGAGGCCCCTTCCAGCTCAGCCATACCTCAAGGTTTGGATTATGTCATCTATGGCTGAAAAGCAATTAGCCGAGAAGGGTTGTCCCCAGACACTTCCTCCTGCTCCACCCTGTCCCCGAATCTGCTTCCTCTCTGGCATTTTTTATTTTCTATTCAGTCTGGACAGAGCAGTTTCCTTGGGCTCTGTCTGTTTCCCTAGGAAACACACTTGGATCACACCGAGGCATAGGAGTGCCCATGCCCACTAGTTCTGGGCCATAGTCTTAAAGTCTCCAGAGACACAGGGATGAAGTTGGGGCTTGGTGTCAAAGTGTTGGGTGGCTGCCAGAAAGAAGGAAAATCAGAGACTTGCTTTGCCCTCAGAGTCACAGGGTGTGGCTTTCTCCCTCTCCACTGTGCTCCTGTACTGTGCCTGAATGGCAGGAGAAGGTCCTGGAGAAATAGAGGCAAAACAGCAGGGAGGAGCCCAGGAAGGCAGCCCCAGGATAGAGGCTAGATGGGCCAGCTGCTTCACAGGTGGAAAGTAGCCATGTGCAGGTCCCCCTGGCTTCTAGAGCAGCCTGGTTCAAACAGGAAATTATGAACCCTCATATTTTATCTTAAATAACCCAGAACCTGGCATGTGGTAGGTGCTTAGTAAATGTTTACTGAATTCATGTGAATTCTGCATTCTGCTTGATCATCTGTGAAATTAGTGAATTTTGAGACATTCAGGACTTCTAGAAACCCCTTCTCACCACCGTGTGCCTCTGAGAAGCAGGGCTGGGCTGGAAAGGGCTCTAGGTGTGTGTGTTGTCAGGGACCCCGAGTGATCACTGAGCCAAACCACTACTGCACCTTTCTAAACCTCAGTTTCCCCATGTATGAGGCAGGCAAGGATGATGAGGACCCAGCAAGCTATGGGATCTCAGCAGCTGGTATTTGGTGTCCATCAGAGGCATCTGGGAAGACTGGTAATACAGGGAAATGTTTGGAAGGAACAAAAGCCCACCTGAGACAGAGCTGGCTGAACCAAAGAAGCAAGAACAAGTATTAAATGTCCTGGACCACCTCTGACTACCTCAGGACTATAACGTGCACTGGGATTTATATAGCTATGACCAGAAGTTTGGAAAATTAGTTTCCTTGCACTGAGACCCACATGTGTATCTATATTAAAAATGATAAAACATAAGTTTGCTTGGTGCTTCTCACATGTGCCAATTCATTTCCTATAATGAAGTCATGAGCAAAGCTTTTGGATGGTAGCTGGTGACAGCACTCATCTTTCCCTCTGGTGAAAACAGTGTACCACCTGCTCACAACCATGACTCTTCGAAAAGCACAGTGGGGCCCAGAGAGGATAAGAGACTTGCTTATGATTACACAGCTCCAAAATATTACCTTATATGTTACCCGACAGCCATGCACACAATGTCACGAATCACTTCCCTCTGAAGTCACTTTTGCTTTGAATCTCTTTTGTCCTTGTTTAAGGTATTAATCATAAAAGCAAGTGGTTGGTCACTTTTTTTTTGAAACAAAGCTGAGTAGTCTAATGAGTGTGTATTATCTTGTAAGAAAATGGAAATATTTTAGAATTTTCAACTTTATGATGGCCTGAACAATTTTTTCATCCCTTCCCTCCACAATGAACCATGATTTTTAGGGGATCCAGACATAGAAATCTGCCCATATCTGCCAGTTGTTGGGGGTCATCATGGTCACTGAGGTTCTCTCTGTCATCCATATGTCAGGTTCACAGTGCTTCCTTGCTTCTCAGAAATAGGCTGCACCCACAAAATCAGAGCTGAGTCACAAAAACCAAAGCAGAGACAGGTGGGTTAAACTTTATGTTCACTGAGATTGTTCTTCTGGATCCTTAAGGGCATATGACCATTTGAATTGAGCCCTGACTTTGTTGTGTAACTCTGGTTTAGTCATTTAACCTCTCCGAGCTTCCATGAGCTCATCTGTCTTATCAGATACTATAGCAACAGTCAATCAAAAGACCCTATGAAAAATGCCAGGATTTATGAGTAATTTAGCACAGTGATCCGCTGTGTGAATGGAGGGCACATGTCAGGCTGCTGCGTTGGGTATGAACAAGGAAGCAGGAACAGTGGAAGGAGGTTGGACCTTGGGGTTAGAAGATCTGATTTCAAACTCTGAATGTGCCTCCTATCAAATGTGTGACCTTGAAGAATTTTCCATCAGCCCTAAGGCTCAGGACTAAAACTATCATAATGATGGCCTCTGCCCCGCCCTTGACTCCAGAGTTGCTAAGAGAATGAAAGATGCTGAGGTACTGTCCATGTAGGAAAGCTGGAACATAGGCTGGGACCCTTACAGCATATGGATGCCATCATCCATGACCTTGTGACCTTCAGATCACAAGAGCTGCCAGGACAAGAAGGGAAGCCGATAATTGGCCCTGCTTTTCACCTTGACTGAGCTCCCCCAACAGGCTCCATATGCTCTGGCTGGTCTCCTACACTACCCAAAATTCAGTACCCAGCTCCACCCTGAGCAAAGTGAGCCTCCTTCCCCAGGAAATGCAGGGACCATGGAGTACGGTGGACCCACCAAAGGAGCCCCATTTTTCTACTCCATGCAGGCCCTGAGACTGAGCATGGGACTTCAGGCTTGGGTTCCCTTCACTCTGACGAATAGATATCAGTCAAAAAAAGGAGAAAGCAGACTTGATAGCCATTGCAAATAGGGGACTCACCAAGGAGGTCCTGGAGGGCAGGCCATCCAGGCCACCTAGCTGAACTTTGAGCGCTCCTGGGGTGCCCTCTTTTCTGCCCACAGGGACAAGTCTTACCTGATGGAAATTTGCCTACTCCCTCCAGGTGTCCAGAAGGGGTGTGGCCACCACACAAATAAGGAAAAACAGCATAAGAGGCAATGTCTGTCCCTACAAAACAAGTTTGCTATACTTTCATGATAATCTGATCAAGTGTCTCCCGAACAATTATTTCTTCCTTTATTTTCTAAGAAGTCAAAGGCCTTGAATAGTTACCTCCCTTTTGATATACTATTTTGATTCAGACAAGTTGAGAACAAATTTTGCTTTTATGCAAAATTTTCCTTCTTTAAACCATACTTTCATAAGAAATAAATACCTGTAGAATAAAACAAGTGTACTATGGGTCCTGATTGGGCCCCACCCAGTGACCCTGAATGGCCAGGAAACCTGCTGCACTCAATGGTGGGAGCAGAAGCCCTGCACAGTGAACTCTACCTAGCCATGCAAGCTTGGCACCTGATTTGTAACCTGTTAGGGCCCTACCCAGTGACCCCAAGCAGGTGGGGAGCTTTGGTGTTCCATGTGGCATGAGCTAAAGGCCTGCATAGCATATTCCATCTAGCTGTTAGCCTTGGTACACCACTCAGAACCTGGTAGAGTCCTGCCCAGAAACCTCAAGCAGGCAGAGAACCTAGGATTGCCATGTGGGATGTGCTGAAGTTCTGCACAGCATACTCCTCCAACTTGAGGAGCCCTTGGATGCCACTAAGGACCTGGTAAGTCTGCCTAACAACCCCCACTCAACTGAGGAAACTCCCTGCAGTATGGACAGACATCCTCAACCCAGAAAGCAATTGAGACCTTGCATTCAGCTTTCCCCAGGGGAACACAGAAAAATGACAAAATGAAAGAGCAAAATGCAAGCTCAAACTCCAGCCCATCCCATGGATGGATATAGAAGAAAGGACACATGGATATAGAAGAAAATGTAAGCCATATACATGAAACTTCTAAAATGATATCAACTGAAGTAAAGGAACAACTCCAGGAAGCTGTAAAGGAACTCAGATCAGAAATAATCTCCCAGGTAAAAGAAGAAATGATAAATGTAATGAAAGGAATGCTAAACACATCTAAAAAAGACATAGTTTAAAAATTGAGGAGCACTGCAAAAAGATGGAAACCTTGAATGAACAATATAAGAAAGAAATATAATGCATGAAAGAGATTCAAAGAGATATATAGGCAATTGAAAATTCCATCAAAAGCTGGCAAAACTGCCTGAATGAATGTGAAGATAAGACTTTCAGGCCGTGAAGACAGGATTGCAGCTAATGAACAAAAAAGGAAAGATCTTTTACAAATAACAAGGAATTAGGAAATAACAATTCAACAGTTGCAAGATAACACAAAGAAAAACAATATAAGATTGATAGGTGTGAATGAAAAAGAAGGTGACAACACAAATTATATAAAAAGACTATTTATAGAAGCAATAGCCAAAAATTTCCCAAACATGGGAAAAGAATCTGACATACAGAAAAGTGCAGCATACAGAACTCCAATTAGCCATAACCAAAATAAAGCTATGCCCAGACATATAATAATCAACATCGCAAAATTCAACAAGAATCAGAATATTAAAAACTGTTAGAGAAAAGAGACAGATTACCTATAAAGGAAAACCTATCAGAATCACAGCAGACTTCTCAACACAAAAAATGAAGTTAAGAAGAACATAGAGTGAAGTATTTCAAATCTTAAAGGAAAATGACTTCAAACTCAGATTGATGTACACTGAAAAATTGTCCTTCAAAATTGATGGA
This sequence comes from Dolichotis patagonum, assembly GCA_004027295.1. Lineage (NCBI taxonomy): Eukaryota > Metazoa > Chordata > Mammalia > Rodentia > Caviidae > Dolichotis > Dolichotis patagonum. The sequence continues at coordinate 106,233 of PVJX010003232.1, read as the reverse complement.
GAAATGAGATATTTCCTCGACAAAGAACAGCTAAAGAACTCCATGTATACAAGAAATCCATCTAACCCAAAAGGAAATTCATAGACTGTAAGTCTTAGGATCGAAAACAATATTTCATGTAACACAAACACCCGCCAAAAGAAAGAGTAGCTATTCTGTTTGCAGACAATTTGAACTTCAAACCAAGAATGATCAGAAGAGATAAAAAAGGTCAGTACATACTAGTTAGGGGAAAACTTCAAGAGAAAGAGATAACAATTCTAAATATATATGCACTGAATATGGGAACACTCAGATATATAAACAAATATTAATAGAAGTGAAAATTCAAATAAGTAATAACAATTATAATGGGAGACTTTAATATCACACTGACACAAAGAGACAGATCAACTAGACAGGAAATCAGCAAAGAAATAACAGAATTTAATCAAATGTGTGAACAAATGGACTTACTAGTCATATACAAAGTGTTCCACCCAACAACATCAGAATATACATTCTTCTCAGCTTCACATGGGAAATTCTCTAAAATAGACCATGTTCTAACCCATAGAACATGCTTAAGTAAATGCAAAAGAATCAAAATTATCATGCATATTATCTAATCATAGTGCTATGAAACTAGAAATTAATGACAAAAGAAACTGAAAAAACTCCATAAACACATGGAAATTAAATAATACACTCCTGAACAACCAATGGGTCACAGAAGAAATTAAAGAATAAATTAAACAATATCTACAAGCAAACAAAAATACAAATATAACTTAACCAGAAATTGTGAGATGGCAGTGAAAGCAGTCCTCAAAGGGAAATTCATTGCAGTGAATTCCCAGATCAGGCAAGCAGAACAAACACACATAAACAACCTGGTGCTACACCTCAAACATCTAGAAAAAGAATAGCAAGTCAAACCCAAAGCCCAAGGAAGTTGGTAAATTATAAAGATCAGAGCAGAAATCAATGCAATAGAGACTAAGAAAACAATACAAAGAATTAAAGTCAAAGAATTGATTCTTTGAAAGAACAAATAAAATTGATAAGCCCCTACCAACCTTATTATAAAAAGGAAAGAAAAAACTCAAATCCATGCAATAAGGAATGAAAAGGTCAAAATCATTACAGACCCTGTGGAAATACAGAAGATCATTAACACCTACTTTGAAAACCTTTACTCTCATAGATTTTATAACACAGAAGAAATGGACAGATTTCTGGAAACATATGAATTACCAAAGCTGAATTAAGAAGATGTAAAGCTGCTAAATAACCCAATTTCAATTAATGAAATTGAAAATGTAATTAGAACCTAACCAACAAAGAAAAGCCTAGGTTCTGATGGAGTCACAGCTGAATTCTACAAGAAATTCAAGCAAGACTTAATGCTAACACTTCTCAAACTCTTCAATGAAATTGAAAGGGAAACAATTCTCTTTAACTCACTTCTGGAAGCAAGTATTATCCTAATACCAAAACCAGAGAAGGACCCAACCAAAAAAGAGAACTACAGGCCAATCTCCCTAATGAACATAGATGCAAATATCCTCAATAAAATACTGGCAAACAGAATAAAGCAAGTCAACAAGAAGATTATACACCATGACCAAGTGAGATTCATCCCAGGAATATGGGGATGATTCAGTATATGCAAATCAATAAATATAATATACCATATCAATAGAGCCAAAGATAGGAATCACATGATCATTTCAATAGATGCAGAAAAAGCCTTTGATAAAGTCCAACACACATTCATGATAAGAACCCTATGGAAAATCAGAATAGAAGGTCTTCATCTGAATCTGATAAAAGCCATGTATGACAAACCAACAGCTGGCATCTATTAAATGGTCAAAAACTGAAAACTTTCACTCTAAAATCAGGAACAAAACAAGGATGCCCATTATCATCACTCCTATTCAATATAGTTCTGGAAACATTAGCCAGAGCAATTAGATATGAGAGAGAAATAAAAGAAATAAGGATAGGAAAGGAAGAAATTAAATTATCGTTATTTGCTGATGATGTGATAATCTACATAGAAGACCCCCAAAACTCCATTGAAAGACTTCTAGATATAATAACCAAGCTCAGTAACATAGCTGGATACAAAATCAGAATTCAAAAATCAATAGCATTCCTCTGCACATACAACAAACTCACTGAGAGAGAAATAAGAGAATTCACACTCTTCACAATAGCATCCAAAAAAATGAGATACCTAGGAATCAATCTAACAAAGGAAGTAAAAATTTATTCAGTGAAAATTACAATATTCTGAAAAAATAAATTGAAGAGAATCTCAGAAAATAAAAAGACACTCCTTGTTCATGGATAAGAAGATCAAACATTGTGAAAATGGCCATTCTCCCAAAATTGTTATACAAATTTAATGCAATTCCAATCAAAATACAATTAACATACTTCAAAGATCTAGAGAAGTCATTCCTAAAATTCATCTGGACCCAGAAGAGACCTAGAATAGCAAAGGCAATTTTGGGCAACAAAGGCAAGGTAGGAGACATCACAATCCCTGACTTGAAGTTATACTACAAAGCTACTGTGATAAAATCAGCATGGTACTGGCAAAGAAACAGGCTCAATGGAATGGATTAGAAGATATGACCACAACTGCCAAACACTCTCAGCCACCTTATCTTTAACAAAGGGGCCAAACATATTCACTGGAAGAAAGATAGCCTCTTTAATAAGTAGTACTGGAAAAACTGGCTTTCCACATGCTGAAAAGTAAAACTAGATCCATGCCTATCACCATGCACTAAACTAAAGTCAAAATGGATAAAAGACCTAAATATTAAAATATAGAAACACTAAATTTACTGGAAGACAAAGTAGGTAGAAATCTTGAAGACATAAGGGTAGGCAGAGAATTCATAAACAAAAATCAAACTGCATAGCAAATATTTCCCAGAATCAACAACTAGGATCTTGTCTTATTAAAAATTTTGCATGTCAAAAGAAATCTCCCCCAATCCAAAAATGGGCATCTGACATGAATACACATTTCTCAGCTGAAGAAATACAAATGTCAAATAAATATATGAAAAACTGTCCAACATCATTGATCATTAGAGAAACACAAATTAAAACCACACTGAGATTCCATCTCACTCTAGAAAGAATGGCCAGGATAAAGAAAACCAACAACAACAAATGTTGGAGAGGCTGTGGGGAAAAAGGAACTCTTCTGTACTGTTGGTGGGAGTGTAGACTGGTGCAACCACTGTGGGAATCATCTGGAGGTTCCTCAAAAAACTAGGGTTGGACCTAGTTATTCTGATTCTGGGCATATTCCCAGAAGAAATAAAAACATCATATCACAGTGGTATATTTGTGCCCATCTTTATAGCAGCACAGTTTGTAATAGCTAAATCTTGGAAACAACCTAAATTTCCATCAACTGAGGAATGGATAAAAAAGATGTGGTATTTTTATACAAAGAAATATTACTCAGCTATACAGAAGGATCACATTGAGATAAATAGATGTGACTTGAGACCATACTCATAAGTGAAATAAATCAAACACATATGTGTAAATACCACATTGTCTCCCTAGTGTAAGAAACAGAAAGAGTAAATAAGATACAAAATCCACAATGAACAATGTGAAAGGATAAGAAACTGCTGAAAGGGGAAAAAATAACTCAGGGAAATAGAAAAAAGAAAGAAGGCAAAAGAAAAAAGATATAAATTTGTATATATACACAAGATAGCTAAGATGATTGTACTACTAATTCTACTAGTTCTTGAAATAAAATAGTTAACATTCATAGGATTAGATCAATTTTGCATGTTTATATCTGGTAATCTGGGTAACTCTTAAAGATAACTATGCAAAATAATAACCTTAGTAATGTTCCTACCACCTCGTTTCAAAGGCCTATATTGTTATGGTTTTGGGATCTTTGTTATTGTTGTTTATTTGTCTCTTTTGTTTCCTGTTTTTGTTGTGTTTTGTTTTGTTTTGTTTTTCTCTCTAACACAGAAAGGATAGGTGTACATGTATAGGCTTATACATGCCTAGGACTTCTCCTAAAGAATTTACAAGCGTTGATATTATGATGTGTGAAGGTATGAACAGCTACTTTGAAGAAAACAAGACATTATAGTACCCATTACTGATTTTCTATCATCTTGTTTTGAAGTCTAATAATGCTTTTATTCTTTGTTTTGATTGGTTTTAGTCTGCTTTCTGTTATTTGATTTCAATATGTGTGAAGGTATGGACAGCTATTTTGGAGAGAACTTCTCAAGTGACACTATGGTAGCCATTGTTGATTTTCCTACTGTCTGGTTTTGAAGGTCTGCAATGCTTTCATTCATTTGTTTTGATTGATTTTATGCTATTTTGTTTTGTTTGAATTCATGGTGTGCAAAGATATGCACAACTATTCTGAAGAAAACAAGACACATTATAGTAGCCACTGTTGATTTCCTGTTGTCTTGTTTTAAAATTCTGTGTTGCTTGTATTGTTTTGTTCTGATATGCTTTGTTCTATTTAGTTTAGTTTTGTTTTATTCACTTTAAAAGAAAAAACAAATATACCATACTATATAAAGAATATTAAAAAAATACAAAACAGGTTTAGAATTAAAAACAAGATACATACACTATGTAATCAATGATAATTGAACCTAAACCAAATGTCAATGTGCTGTCTCAGTCACGGTCAGTACTTAGATTGTGTCTGGAAATTCTATATCAGGACTTCTAGGAGAATGGCATTTTCTATTGGCATAGATTTTTTTAAAAAATATTAAATTTATAGCCAGACATGGTGGGCCATACCTATAATCCCAACACTCTAGGGAAGCTGAGGCAGGAGGAGGATCTTAATTTCAAGAACAACCTGGATACCTTTGTGAATTAGCAAGACCTTATCTCTCTCTCTCTCTCTGTCTCTCTCTCTCTCTCTCTCTCTCTGTCTCTCTCTCTCTCTCTCACACACACACACACACACACACACACACACAATTCTGGGGATATTGCTCAGTGTGAAGGTCCTGGGTATAATCCCCAGTACCACCACAAAAAACAGAATTTAATTTATAAATAACTGCATAAAAATAATTAATGTTTTTATCACATTTAGTGCAAAAATAACTTTTTGGAAAAAGTCCATAAACATTTCACATAGTATTATGCAGAAATCATACAGAATATAGTTGAGAAAAATTTCATGGAAAAGTAAAAACAAAGGTATATTTCATGGTTTCCAGCCCATACGCATGGATCCAGCCCAACCCAGGGCCAGAGAGATAAGAGCTGCTCTCCCAAACTTTTGACACTTGAGCTGAGAGATTTAACAAACCAACTGAAGATGTCCTTTTCCACTGAGAGACTTGGAAGATCAACAAGCAGTCCATGCAAACAGCTCCCCACACTTAGGCTTTCTTCCTACAATTCAAACACGGGAGAGGTACAGCTTGATGTTTCTCTTTTTTCACTGTTGCCTTTAAGTGGACCTAAGAAGCCACAACCTCCCTTCAGTCCAGCAGGTTGAGAGCTGGACCAGACTCAGGGCCATCAGTCTTTCTTGTACCTCAACATCAAGAACAGTGGCTGATTAAATATTTTGGTGACAAAGATTTCAGTGTTTTGGTTGACAGTCTGCTTTATTTATACATCACTCAAATGACTGGTTTTTACACTGTGCTGAAATGGCCTCCCTGAGTTTTCACCCACTGGTTCTAGTTCCTTTGTGGGAGGCCATGCGGACTACACTGTGTGCCTTCTGCATGACTGCTCTTCAGTCCTGGCTCCTTCACTTGTGAGAATGTGTTTCTCAGTAATTGCAGTGTTTTGCCCCTACTCCAGAGCCTCATGAAAATGTGAATCATCTCTCCAGAAGAATACACACATACCCCTGTTGCTTCTGAGCTCACCCTGGAGCCTTTTAGAGCCAGTGGACCTTAGGTAGGAACCTGGCGGTGGATGTAAAGCCAGATGCCAGCAGTGGAAGGAATATAAGATGCATTCTCCCCATGTCACAGACAAGGACTTGGTCTCCAGATATTGCTTACACCCAGTTTGCCAGACCAGGTATCTGGCCTTAGAAGTGATCTGGAAGGCAGTGAATCCATCAGTGATGTGAGAGCAATTCTACTGTTTCCTCTTCAAGGAGTGATGTCAGTTAGTGCAACCACCCTTGCATATCTCATCTACTTACTGAACCTCTCAAAAGAGTAGTCTCTTTGCTGTGTGTGGGCAGAATAAGCAGGGCTTGCTTGGCTGCACCGCACCTGTCTCCTTGAAGTACACCTCCAGCCCTTCACTCCTCTCTTCCTCTGCTTTCCTGAGCCTTCTTTACTAACGCCAGAGCCTCCAAATGTGTGTTTATGTGTGTGGGAGGGGGAGTTATAGAAAGGAAGAGAAAGAAGAGAAGAAAAAAATAGACAAGAGACATTGGGAAGCATCTCAAGTCTTTAAGAAGTAGAGTCACAATAGGACACTGAGCAGGGCTCAGAGCAGGAGGTGGGCTTTGGTCATGGGGCAGCTCTGGCATGTATCACTGCCCCTTCTGTAAACTGATGGTAGCACATTTAGGGATTTTCTGCGAGCATTTTGTGGGGTTGCCCAGAAGAGGAGTTACTTTCTTGAGAGTGGCAGTTTGGCCGAAAAGTTTGATGTAGCACTAGCATTGCCCCCTGCTGCACGTGACTAGGCCTCTGGACCTTCTTGTATCCTGCTTGCCCTGCAGTGATGCCTAACCATTTTGCCAGTGACCCTTCAGAATGTGATGTTACTTTGGGTACTTACACATTTTTTTTCAACTTAAAGTTTCGCCTTTCATTTGTACATGAACTCTGAAAGTCACCCTGGCACCACTTCTTCCTGAGGCACTGTCCCATCTCAGCCTCTCTGACCCAGCCCTAGGGGCCTCTCTTCTCTGCTCCCATAGCACACCTCTGTCACAGCCCTTTATTACTTGGCATTGAAATGACCAGAGAGCTCAATCATGGCGGACACTGTTATTCATTCTATCTCCCTAGAGCCCAGCTAGCAAATGATCTGGTCACAAGTCTCAAACTTTGCCCAATTCAGCCCTAGTGGATCCAAGGAGGTGTTTTGGGAAGCTTGAGAAGGAGGAGGTGGTGGGTAGCTCCATGGAAGGGACTCAACTCCCTATTCCCTGGCTCCCAGCTCCTTTCCCCAAACCCCCTGTAGCATGTGCTGTTTATCCAGACAGTACCTCAGTGTTTCCTGCTTAGGTATTGGGCTTCTAAGTGAGCTTTCACCTTAAAGAGATTTCTCTGCTCTAAAACAAAAGGGTCAAGGATCACTAATGTAGTTTGGTATCCTGGGTTATAAGTATTACATATATTTCTGGAAATTAAAGGAGGTGCAGTTTGATTCATGGACAGCAACCTGTTTCCTTCTTTCTTTAGTTCCATCTTATGCTTAACACTGTGTATCCCCAACTCTTTCCTCTCAAAATTAAAAGTATCAGAAAAGGATCAAATACTGTACTCATACAGTGAAAAGATTTGTCTTCTAGTCAAGGAATACCAACAAGGTTATGTAAGAAGAGAATATCTCCGAAAAAGAGAAAATTTTATGGATTAATCACTCCACTTTACTCTCTTAAGCCAAAACCAAATTGTGAAGTGTTTATGTGTTTGTGTTTTGGGGACACTGAGGTGTACAACATAACACCTGTATCTTAGTTAAGATGGGAAGTTAAGACTTACCACCTGGGTTCCTAGGGGTTCCTGAGGCAAGATGCAGCTGCATACTCTTCATGCATTGTGCAAATCAAACAGAACTGGCTGGTGAAAGAAACAAATGTCTGAATTCTAGTTTCTGAGGTCCACTTCATAATTGTGTTCTCAAATGCATCATTAACCTCTAAGTCTTGGGCATCTTCTCACAGAGTTCTTTACTTGGATTATGCAATAATATATATGAAGATCTTTTATAAAGTGTAAAGACCTATTTAAAAATGATGATGAGTGATGTTGATGATAAACCTGCAGACAGATCAGGGATGGAGAGATACAGGGGCCTAAGAATGGGGCACTATTCCATCTTACTCAGCAGCATCTTGTCCTGGAGGCATGAAATCCCAAGGGTTTAAGGTTCTTACTCCTGTAAAGAGACAAGTTCTCTTATTATTAACCTGTTTATAACCCTGGATCCACGCAACGTCTGGTCTGAGGGATCTGTGTCAACTGGACATGCTGATGAGGATGGAACATCCGGGCAAGCACGGACCAGCAAGCCAAGCAGGGCATAAGAGCCTACAAGAGCATGGCATTTAATTGCTCCTGATCCAAATGAATGGACTCACAAAAGAGTGACAAATTACTTCATTGGAGGAGGATTGGGGGGCTAGCAGGTCACAGAGGACCTATACCATTTTTCTTGAATTAAAACACTGTCTTATCCCCCATCAACCCCTTACCCCTCTAGTTTGGGGGAGCAGATAAGTGGGAGTCTGGTTAGTGCCCCAGTAAATACCTAGCAATTGGTAGCCAAAACTTCAGAAGTAGAAGCAAACATAAAATGAAGCTGGGACTCAGAGGTGTGAAGTGGTTACCTCAGAGTGGCCCAGGCTACACTAACGCTTACTCCGTTTGACTCCAAGTCCGGAATCCTTCCTGTGGCATCATGGGCCTACACTTCTGAAAGGAGATAACACGCTGGTCCCTCACACCCAAGCCTTCTTAGTATGCCTTTCAAGACTTTCAGTGTTTAAGTGTACCCAGGCTTATGTGTGGTCACATCTGTAACATAAATTACAAGGAAAAACACTCGCAGACTATCAGTGTTGATTTAAATGACTTTTATGATGTTACTTAAATATGTACATATGTAACAGTCGGTATTCACTCCTAAATCATACAACCCGAAGACTAAAGTAAATGTACAGATTAAATGTCATCAGAAGAATATAGCAAATAAAGTTCAAAGTGTCTTTAATGTAATCAAGAGGGAGGTTTTGCTGAACGTCAATTGCCGGTCATAAAATGATAGCCACAGCCAGGCTCCGCTACATCTGGCTTGCCATGCTGGAGTCGCTGCGAGGCTTTGATGCAATCGTGTCACGTGACCTTCACACAGGCCAAACATATTATTTCCATACTTTGTCGGCCTCTGTTCTTTACTCATTTGTTTATGCCAATTAAAGTGCTGCTGCTTGTGGCCAAATGCTTAGGAGGGCTTTGAAGGGTATCTTTGGGTATAAGATGTTAGCCAGATGATTCAGAATATGCTTATATTTTAACTCCGCATAGGACCACAAACAACTGGACAGATTTTCCATGCAGAGGTTTCAGAATCCCTCCAATGGCAGCCGTTTTGTCCTGAGACTTTGGAGAAGGGATGAAAAAACTCTTGGTGAGGTAGCAGGTGGGGATTTTACTGCATGCCACCCCCTCGTGGTGGTCTCTGTCACTGCACCTCCCCCAGGGTCTCCTCATCTATTCCAGAGGCATGGCTTTGCCTGAGAGGGAAAGAAGAGAGAAAAAGGAGACAGGGGAAGGAAAAGGGGAGCAACAAGAAACAGCAGATTGTTTGGGGTGAGAGTCTTTGGAAACAGAATGGGGATGGGGACTAAAACAACCTAGATTAAGCCTCTCACATGACCCTCTATTCCTTGCTTCCCAGTCAGTCCTGTAGGAACCACGGTTATTGGCAAAAAGTAGAGCATTCATTTCTCAGAGAGAATACCAGAATCTAGGAGAGAGTTGTGGTGCCTTCAGGTGTTGGCAATTAAGACTCCAAATCAGAGGCAGCAAGTACTGTGGGCCCCAGGGGAAGGGGCTTCCTATGGCATTCTCTGGTCTCCTCGTGGACCTGCCTCCTGGAATCTCCTATTTCTCTGGGCAGCTGGAATGGGGTTCCTGTCCCAAAAGCATGGTTTGAACTCCTGGAACATCTAGAGAGTCCAGGTTTCCTCAGACTGTGTTTCTGCCTGTGTTAAAACATTGACCCAAGCTCTAGTGATGTCTCTGGGATTCCCTGAGGTCTTCAAGAGATAATTCTCAAATATCTGAGGGCTAGAATCATCACCTCCTCCCTACTGTGCCCTCTCCAAAGATGTCAGAATCCTACCATTCTCCAACACCCAGATAAAATGCAGAGCAACGTTCAAATCCTAGTTCCATCACTTGGCTGTTGAGTTAAATTTCCTAATGCCTGTGACCCTCAGCTTTTTCACCTGTAAGATGGTTGTGATGGTGCCTTTGCTCTGAATTATGGTAAGAATTAAGTAGGGCAGGGTCTTTAGGACAAGACTCAGTGCCTGATGTACATATCCCTGAGAGACTGCAAGGTTCTTGTACCATCCATGTCCCTTCCAGGGCAGATCCCATCCTCGCTGGGGTGAGTACTTTGGAAACTCATTGACATTTAAAAACTTCAACTTCAGGGCTCTCCAGGGATACCTACCATCCACTGTGTCCACATTGGAAGCTCTGGACCTTTTCTCACATGGTCACCTGGCTGAACCTCTGAAGATGCTGTCACTGCTCCCCAAATGGGAACAGTCCTGAGCTTTGTTTGATAATTTTCATCCTTCCACCCAAATGATATTCCTATGCTATGGTTGCCTGTGCAGGATATGTACTTGAGGCCTCTTGGGTGTGTATAAGTCTGTAACCTGGAAATTATGGTGAAGCCAAAGCTATTCTGAGATGATCTGTAGCCTCACAGCTATTTCAGTCTCTGGTACTTTCTTCCCATGTCTCAGCCACAACTTCCAAGACTTTTATGTTCCTTATAACCTCAGATCCAAAATAGCCCCAACCTGGAGGTGGTGGCTGGAAGCAGCACAGATGGAGCAGAGATGTTCACGCCCTCCCTCTGCCCCAGGCTACAGCTGGGCCTGGGGACTGAGCCTGAGATCCAGAGAGGCAGTCAGGCTCCCACCTCATCCAAAAGCCAGTGGACTTTCAGGGAAGGGGCTGCCGTATGGACTGGAAGCAGCTTGGAGACCTGGCCCACTTTCTGCCTGTTGAACTTTCACTTGCATATCTTTTTTAGGGCTGGTGTTCACTGATCTATTCCACAAACAGTCCTCAGCGCCTACTATATGACAGCCACTGTTCCAGTTTCTGCGGGAATATCTGGCCAAAAGAAACAAAAATCCCTGCTCTTGTGGAACTTACACATAAGAAAAATCATATAACTTATTTGCAGAGGTTTTTATAGTTTGCAAAGCATTTCTTCATACTTTTATTAACGTAGAAAATCCTACTATAAGCTCTAACAGTATTGTCTTTTATTTTCCTATGCTCATTTAATATTTATTAATATTAAATATTAATATTAATAAATATTTAATAATTTCAATATTTCCAGCAATCCTCTGAGTTACACCTACTCTGTTTCACTGATAAGAAGACAGAGATTCTAGAAGACAAGAACACATGTGAGGTTCACATGGTCAGTAAGCGGCAAAGTAGGAATATGAACTTAGATGTGTCTGACTTTGGAGTACAAGCAATATCCTAACCACAATGCACAGAGATGCTGGTGGGATCCACTTACAGAATCAGAGGCTCAATTAGATGCAAACTGCAGTAAAAGACAAGTTTTGTTCCATGGAATGATGTAAGTTCACACATATAAGAAACTTTGAATCCAGAGTAGGACTTCTTCCCCAGTCCAAAAGGATGGAACACTGGACTCTGCTCAACTGTTTTTGTGCTTCAGGGCATTTCCTACACCACAGGGAGCCCACACCAGCTGCCCTGTGATGGTCTCATAGTCTGTCCTGGTTTCTGGAGGAACTCTGTCCGCACCTGTCCACCTGAAGCCCTCCTTTCCCTACCCCAGGAATCCTTTTCTCCACACGGTCTCATGCAATCAGTGCACTGGTTTGTTTATCTTTTGCTGCAATAAACAACATACCCTGGAAAGGGCATGGCTGCCTCCTCTGCATTCTTATGCTTTCGGCACTCATGTCTGGCACACTGCTTATCTCACTGTTTGGGAATATTCTTGCTTCCCACACTCCACAGCACATAGCTGCACATATTGAGGGCTTAGCTCATGCTAATGAGTGAGTGTTCAAGGAATCAATCACTTCTAGCCATTTTCAGGAGGCTAGAAAAAGATCAGGGCATTTATTTGGCCATGGCTGCCTCACAACAGAGAAAATCCCACTTTGCTAAGTCTGGGTCATGATACTAATGTGGCCCATAGCATTCAGCAAATATTTGTGGCTTCTAGGTATTACTGTTGAAGGCATCTCTGAAGGCTGTTGGCATTTTAATTCTCGGTCCACCTGAGCTGGAATGCTAGTGCATGTGGTCGTGGTCCGGATGCAGCTGGAATGTCTTGGTGTCTTAACTGTACAGGGCCCAAACACTGAAGAAGCAAATCATTTCTGGGAGGCCTCCGAGTACTCAGAGGGAGGTCCTATAATGCTGCGGAAGCATGTGTCTGCAGCCCTGTGGATTGATTCTTCCTCTGTGAAGCTGCTACAGCTTTCCCAGGAAAGCAGTGAATGGCAATTGACAGTGGCATTTGGATGGTCCCTGAGATGGGCTCTCCAGGAAGTCTTCCATGCTTTTTGAAACTGTTTCTATTACTAAAATACCCATTGGATTCCACAAGACTATTCTCAAACAGTTCTCCCTGAGCCCTTCTTTGGCATGGACCTTCTTGCCAAAGGCCAGATAGCCAAGACAAAAAGACAAAAAAAACAAAACAAAACAAACCCAAAGGTTTCTTTCTTTCTTTAAATTTCTATCATTTTCTAACCCTATTTTTGTCTACAATGATTACTTTAGGTCAATCTTCATCTACCTTGTGGCCAGAGGACTAAACAAGGCCACCAAACTCTTTTTTGTTGTTGTTCAGAACTAGATTTTTAAGAAAAGATGCTTTTCTAATCATTATTTTCTCCCAGCGTCTGTCACATGGTACAGAATACATTAGAAGCAGTGTAGTGATTGGGAGTGTGGTGTGAGGCCACATTGCCTGGGTCTGGGTTCTAGATATTGCTCTTACTAGCTACGTAAGTTAGTTTCTCTGTACCCAACCTTCTGCATATATAAAATGGCCCTGATTATCATCATCATTGTCACTAAATGACACTGTCCACATATCCCAGTGTTTAGAGTGTACCAGGAGTATTTAATGGATACCAGTGGTGAGGCAGGCTGTATCCCTAGGGATACCACAGGGAGCAGAACATACAAATCTCAGTCCCTATTGCCTCAGCCTAGAAACGCCATGGAGAAAGGTGAAGCAGAGAAGGTAAAGAACACTGGCGTGCAGTGTGAACAGAATGGGAGGGAGGCCTCACCGAGAAGGTGGTCTTCTGGGAAGACCAGAGAGGTAAAGACCGAGCTACTTGGAGATCCTAGGGAGACTTGAACTTCAGAAGCCATGAGAGATCAGTAGCCACAAAGGTTTGGGGGCAGCTCTACAAATCTGATTAAGTGCATCTATTTTATTCTTACCTGTCCAGTTCCCAAAGGCACATGAGTGTGTGACACTGCTATCGCCTTTCCTTAACATTGCCTGTGGAAATTGATTTGGTGATTCTGGCCTTGACTGAGAGAAGGCAGAGAGGGTGGAGTGAGTGTGAGGTCAGTGTGCGGGACACAGCCAGTGCTGTATCATCTCCTCTTCCCCACGGTAAGCTCCCTGAGTGCAGAGAGCAGCATCCCTCACTGAGTGTGGTCCATACTCCCAGAGCTGAATGAGCTGAATGAGCTGAATGAGCGATGATGGTTCTTGCCAGAAGGCAATCCTGTCCTGTCCTGATTTGGGGGCTGGAGGAGAGCAGGGAAGAGGGTGGAGAAGTATAGGGTGAAAATCAACCAATGAGATGAGGAGGCTTTGCTTTCCAGTCCTGTGTTTCTAATTGTGCTGATGACTGATAGGCCAACGGCTGATTGTTTTAACAGGAGTTTTGCTTTCAGCTCATTAGAAGTGGTCAGTTGGTTGAACTGTAAGGCTAGCTCCTGATTTGATGCACATCTAAGCATATTAGAGACCTTTTTGCCGAAGTTACTATTTTAGCAGGCAACAATTTGTGTGCCCACCAGGAAACCAGGTTTGGTATGGAAATAGAAACTTCCCTTGGCAACTTGCACACAGGAATCAGAAGTAGCTTTCTCTCTGTGCTGCTCCTTGTGTAGAAAACAAAGCCCAAAGTGGAGTGTGGGTTGCGAAAAGAAGAGCAGCTGCCAAGGATACAGGCTAATTGTGGGCACAAGGAAAAGTAGGAGGAATAAGGCTGTGGTTGGGCTTTTGTGAGGATTACATGGGCTGTCCTGTGTAAAAGTGCCTGGCATGTGGTAGGTACAGGTTATACCAGTTCTCTTCTGTGTTTCTTCTGGGTCTCAGAGGACAGCTCCCTGGAGATTGGTCCATCCCACCAGGTCAGGATAGAGAAGAGGACTTTCTCCTGTTTAGGGGTAGAGGATACAGAGTAGAAATTCAACAATAATGGAACAACAAAGGAGTCTTGCACTAGGAGCTGCAGCTGGACACAGCATGCTGGCCTATCGTTGCGCTGCTCCAGATCCACTTCAGTTGGCCCCCAAGTGTGGGCAGCACAGAAAAACCAGACAAGGCCTGGTCTCAAAGGTTCAGGCATATAATACCAGGCACAGAAACCACAAGTCACAGCTTGCAGATGGATTTACTGTGAGGGCTGTTTGTGTCTTCTGACCTCTCAATTTAGTTTTTTTTTTTCCTTTTAAATAACTCAACAATACATGTTATATACATCCTTTCTCATTTGGACTGTAAACATTAGAATATCCCCTATACTAACCGAAAGGAAATTTTTTAAAAAATGAAAATTAATTGAACTCTAGACCTTCACACCTAGCTACATCCCCAGCCCTTTAAACAAACAATTTTTATTTCAGGATAAATAAGTCACCAAGGGTGTATTAGAACTTGTAATCCTCCTGTTCAGCCTCCCAGTGTACAGGAATTACAGCTGTGTGCCACCACGCCTGACTCAAAAGGGAGAATTTATTCCTTCCAGAACTGTGCTATGTAAACAACCAAACAGGAGGAAGCTACAATCTAGAGACTCAAATGCTATCATTTTCTTCCCTGTTCACCTTTACCTGTCTCTTTGTGACTGCAAATAAGCTGTCTGGAAACATGACTGGGAAAAGCTTTTAAGAGAATCTCACCTTAACTTTCTCAATGCAAAAATTCTTGGGGAAGTTCAAGTTAGGGTACAGTGAGTCAGAGACCATCTTTATCTATGGCTATTTGGAATAGAGGCACTCTCCTTTCTTGGGTTGCTGGGACCAGGTAAAGTCGAGAGTAGACAGTTCTGTGGATATCCATAACTCATATCTCACACGTAATCTCAGAGACATGAGAGGTGCTTTGGAAATGTTAGTGTCTACCCTGGGACTGATGGTACTGGCAGCTTTCCAGTAGTGCTAGCCCACATCCTTAAATGGTCCTCAGATGCCACTCATCTCTTAACTCTTGTCCTTTACCCCTGTTCCACCCTATACCTCCCACTCTGCCCTGGTGTCTCTGCAGGTGGTCCCTGCACAGTGAGCAGTGGGCACGGGTAGCATGCACATATCAGATGCCTTGGCTGATGGGAAGACCTCCGCAGTATGCCTCTCACATCCCTCCTTTTCCTTTCTGCTGTTAGCTCCTCCATGTAGAAGAACATCTTCTTAGAAGTAGAAACTTACGTTCATGCTAAGGGCATAAGGTAGTGTATGGCAATTCTGGGGCACCTCATACATCCAAAACTGCTGGAGGAAGTGCAATGCAGGACAGCTCTAGGGTCTCTAAGGTGATAGTTCCTGGGATCCCAGTGGTCCTATCAGTGACATCGATCACCTTCCACTTCTCTAAGTCCATAGCACACTTCTCCAGGTGCTTGGATGGCCCCAGTTGGGTTAGTTATATGCACTGGATCTGCGAGCTAGTGATACGACTGATGTGAGATACTTGTGTGGAACATTTTATAGCATCTTCTCCAAAAGCTATTTTCAGTAATAATTATGGAATGCTATTAATATTAATGGTGATGGCAATAATGCTAGAAAAGAAGCACAGTAAAAAGTTTTAAACTCTATACAGAAACAATAATACTAATGGCCCTGAAGCGAGGCTAGCAGATTGCTATGGCTGCTGGTTTCAAACAGGAGCCTAAAGAGAATTCTTTCTGAGGTCTGTTGGCTATTTCAGAACTTTAGAAATGTAATGGTCAATTCATCAGAAAGAAATAGCAGGTGAGTATGGTGGACTTTTGGGGACCTTCAGGAGAAAGACCCTGGCGCCTGGGGACCTACACCATGCGGTTGACTCTGGGTGCTGGGAGAACAAGGAGCTCCTCCCCTCTGGGGGGGGGCGCTGTGAGCCTGCCGGCAAGCAGGCTGAAAATCAAACATCTCATGTCATCCTGTCCCCTGTCCTGTGCCCCCCCCCCCCGCTTAGCAAGTGGGAGCCAGTTAACTACACATCTTGTGAAAAGATTGGCTATGTTATTTAGTATGAGCTCCTCATATGCAAAGATATGGACACCATTTGGAAGAAAACAAGAGACAATATGACAGATAGTAAAGATCTCTGGTTGTCTAGCTTTGAAATTTATGCTTTCTTATGTCCCATTCTGTTCTGTTTTGTTGTGTTTAATTTTACCTCCTTTAAAATAAAATGTTTTAAAAAATGAAAAAAAAGCAAAAGGAGGAAAGCAAAGTGCTTTAAAGGATATAACTGCATGTATGATTAAGTGTGTAGGATTGAGAACCATATTACTAAGTTTTTGTTGGATGGTTTAACAGAACTGTTTGCAGCCTCACTGTTTGATTGTCCACTTTGTATGCTTTAATTTTGTAACATGAACAACTATTATTAAGAGAACAATATATAATTTATCAACTAGTGATTTCTTACTGTTTTTTTGAAATTCTGTATTATTTCTACCCTTTTTTTCTGTTTTTTTCCTCTTTAAATAAAATTTTTAAAAAAGAAACAGTAATACTAATAAAAATAGAAATAAAGCCAAATGAAATAAATACTAGTATATGATAAAGAAAAAGTAACAAGCCACCCTTTGCCCACGGAGGCCGGCAGCGGGAGGCCTCAGCTGCCTGGGACTGCAGCTGCTGGGCCTGCCCTTCCTCCAGGAACACTGAGGAAGCTGGACACAGGCCTGAGCTGTCTGGGACCACCACTGCTGGACCCGTCTTTCCACTGGGAACATCAGAACCTTGGACTACAGAGGACTACCAGGCTGGCTGGATGACAAACTCAGGAATCCCTCACCCAAACAGAAGACCTTATTGGGCTCCAGTCAGTGTGATGAATTTTCCCCCTAAAATAGAGGTTTGCAGTGGGTAAATAGGAGCAGAAGTGAAACTCCCTCCAATTGTAAGATCTTGGCTAACCTGGCAAGAGAGTGGGTAACTCCCTCCCACACACAGAGAACATCAGACAGCTTGAGGAGTGCACCAATAATGCCCCCCAACTTAGAGGAAATTAAAATAACATATGAGACCCCCTGGTGACACAGTAGGGCCTCAGCTGACACAAACACTATAGCCAGGGAGATCTGGTGACCTGCAACAACCTGATGATATAACAAGAGCAGGAACTAAGAGTTGCCCTACATCAATACTTCTGGGCTAGATAGCCAGAAAGAATGTAGGACTCACCCAACAGGCACAGTAGGAGGAATTCAGGAGACTGGATCTCCTCTTCATTGGGTACCCAGCAATTTGACAAACATCAACCACACAGTAGGACCCTAAAACACACACTACAGAAAGTTGTGACTATTGGGATAGAAAGACCATAAATTTACCCAAATGGTGAAAATGACTAAACAAAAAGGCAAAATGCAATCCCAAGCATCTAGTCCATTGGAAGCAAGTGCAGGTGATAATGAAATAGAGGACCTTAAAAGTCATACACTAGAAATCTCTGGAAATATAGCAAATGAAGTAAAGAAACAAATGCATGAGGCTATAGAGGAACTCAAATTAGAAATAATGTCTTATATAAAGACAAAAGTAACAACCTTAGTAAATGAGTTGCTCAACATAGCTAGAGATAAAAATAGGAATAGATAAAAAAAATACAGGAGCATTGGAAATTGATTGAAACTTTGAATGAACAATGCAGAAAACATGCAGAATCCATGAAACAAATTCAAAGAGATATGCAAGAAACAAAAAATTGTATTGAAAGCGTGCAAAGCCATTTAAATGAAGCTGAGGATAGAATTTTGGACCTTGAGGACAGGATCACAGATCTTGAAAGGGTATAACTTATAAAAACAACAAAGCAGCATGAAATGACAATCCAGCAGCTACAAGATGATGCCAGGAGAAACAATGTTAGATTAATAGGCATCAGTGAGGAGAAAGGAGACAATGCAAAGGATATAGCTAAGCTGTTCACAGAAGTAATGGCAGAAAATTTCCCAAAGATGGAGAAAAAATCTGATATACAAATAAGCGGGGCATAGCCAACATAAACCTACACCCAGATGTATAATAATTAAGATCTCAGAAATACAGCATAAAAACAGAATACTAAAAGCTGTTAGAGAAAAGACACAACTCACCTATCAAGGAAAGCCTATTAGAATCATGGCAGACTTCTCTGCGCAAACCTTCAGGTTATGATGAGCTTGGAGTGAAGTATTTCAAGCCAGACTGATGTACCCAGCAAAACTGTCTTTCAAATTTGATGGAGAAACAAGATACTTCCATGCCAAAGAACAACTAAAGAAATTCATGTCCACCAAACCAACCTTAGAAAGAGTGCTGAAGGACATCCTAAATAGAGATAAAAATTACTGCAATCTCTGAAACAACAACAGAAATAAATCACCAGGCTGGACAAGAAACTAAATGAGAAAAGCAGGAAACTAACAATACTAACACAACATGGCAAAATCAAGCCAGTACATATCAGTGACATCCATAAATGTAAATGGGCTAAATTAACATATCAAAAGAAACAAGGTGACAGAATGGATCAAGAAACAGGATCCCACAATATGCTGTATACAAGAAACACATCTGACTCAAAAAGAAACTCATAGACTAAAAGTCAAAGGATGGGAAACAGTATTCCATGCAACAGGAAACCTGAAAAAAGCAGGGGTAACTATTCTATTTGCAGACAATGTGAACTTCAAACCTAAAATGATTAAAAGAGACAAAGAAGGTCACTACATATTTGTAAGTGGAAAAATTCAAGAGGAAGAACTAACAATTATAAATATATATGCACCAAACACAGGAGCACCCAACTATATAACATAGATACTAAAGGACACAAAAAACTAAATACACAAGAACACAACTATTAGAGGGAACCTCAACAGCCCATTGTCACAAAGAGATAGATCAACTAGACAAAAAGTCAGCAAAGAAATAATAGAACTGAATCATACCTGTGAGCAATTAAACTTAGTAGATGTTTACAGAGTGTTCCACCCAACCACATCAGAATACACATTCTTCTCAGCTTCTCATGGGATATTCTCCAAAATAGACCATGTATTAACCCATAAAACATTCTTAAGTAAATGCAAAGGTATTGAAATTATTCCATGCATACTATCTGACCATAGCACACTGTAATTGGAAATTAATGGCAAAAGAAATTGCAAAACTGGCATAAATACATGGAAATTAAATAACAACCTTTTGAACAACCACTGGGCCACAGATGAAATTAAAGAAGAAATAAAACAATACCTACAATTCAATGAAAATACGGAAACAACCTATTGTAATCTGTAGGATACAATGAAAGTAGTCTTAAGAGGGAAATATATAGCAATAAACTGTCATATCAAGAAAACAGAACAAGCACAAATAAACAATCTAATGCTTCATCTCAAGCTTGTAGAAAAAGAAGAGCAAGTTAAATCCAAAGCTCATAGAAGACAGGAAATTGTAAAGATTACAGCAGAAATCAATGCAATTGAAACTAAAAAAAAATACAAAGAATTAATGAATCAAAAAGCTGGTTTTTTGAGAGAATAAACAAAATTGACAAACCTCTAGCTAACCTTATAAATAAAAAGAAAGAAAAAACTCAAATTCATGCAATAAGGGCTGAAAAGGGGGAAATTACTACAGATCCCATGGAAATTCAAAAGATCATGACTACCTGCTTTGAAAAATCTCTACTCACATAGAGAGGAAAACACAGAGGAAATGGACAGATTTCTAGAAACATATGAACTACCAAAGCTCAACCAAGAAGATATAGCAATTTTGAATAACCCAATATCAGCTATTGAAATTGAAAATGTAATAAAAAAAACTTACCAAGAAAAGCCCAGGTCCTGATGGATTCACAGATGAATTCTATAAGACATTTATAGAATGTCTTATAGAAAAGCCCAGGTCCTGATGGATTCACAGATGAATTCTATAAGACATTTAGAGAAGATTTGATGCCAATACTCCTTAAATTCTTCAATGAAATTGAAAAAAAAGCAATCCTCCCTAAATAATTCCTGGAGGCAAGTATCCACTCTGATACCAAAACCAGAGAAAGACCCAACGTAAAAGGAGAACTATAGGCCAGTCTCACTAATGAACATAGATGCAAAGATTCTCAATAAAATACTGGCAAACAGAATGCAGCAAATCATCAAGAAGATTATACATCAAGACCAAGTGGGGTTCATTCCAGGAATGCAGGGATGGTTTAACATATGCAAATCAATAAATGTAATATACCACATCAACAGAGCCAAAAATAAAAACCACATGGTTATCTCAATAAATGCAGAAAAAGCTTTCGATAAAGTCCAACACATGTTCATGATAAAAACCATTGAGAAACTCGGAATACACGGTGTCTACCTCAATCTTATAAAGGCCATCTATGACAAATCAACAGCCAATGTTATACTAAATGAACAAAAACTGAAAGCTTTCACTTTAAAATCAGGAACAAGACAAGGATGTCCACTATCACTACTCCTTTTCAATATAGTTCTGGAAACACTAGCCAGGGCAATCAGACAAGAGAGAGAAATAAAAGGAATAAAAATAGGAAATAAAGAAGTTAAATTATCACTATTTGCAGATAACATACTCTATATAGAAGATCCAAAAAAAACGCCATTAAAACACTACTAGAGGTAATAAAAAAATTCAGGAGTGTAGCTGTATACAAAGTTGACACTCAAAAATCAATAGCATTCCTGTACACAAACAAGAAACTCACTGAGAGAGAAATTATGGAAATACCACCCTTCATAATAACATCTAAAAAAAATGAAATACTTAGGAATCAACCTAAGAATGTAAAAGACCTATATGATGAAAATTATGCTATACTAAAAAAGGAGATTGAAGAGGATATTAGAAAATGGAAGGATATTCCTTGCTCTTGGCTAAGAAGAACCAATATTGTGAAAATGGCCATACTCCCAAAACTGTTATACAGATTTAATGCAATCCCAATCAAAATACCATTGACATACCTCACAGATCTAGAGAAAACACTCCGAAAATTCATTTGGAACCAGAAGAAACCTAGAATAGCAAAGGCAATTCTGGGCAATAAAGCTAAGACAGGAGCCATCTCAATTCCTGACTTGAAACTGTACTACAAAGCCACAGTGATAAAATCAGCATGGGACTGGCAAAGAAATAGACCTGAGGATCAATGGAACAAGATGCAAGTGTAAGTACACTTGCATCAATGGATCAATTAGAAGATGCAAGTGTAAGTACAAAGACACTCAGCCACCTGATATTTGACAAAGGAGCTAAACATGTTCACTGGAGGAAGGATAGCCTCTTTAATAAATGGTGTTGGAAAAATTGGCTCTCCACATGCAGAAGACTGAAACTAGATCCATGCTTATCACCATGCACAAAACTAAAGTATAAGTGGATCAAAGACCTAAACATTAAAACAGAAACACTAAATCTACTAGAAGATAAAACGTAGGTAGAAGTTTTGGAGACATAGAGGTAGGCAGAATATTTATGAACAAAATGCAAACTGCATGGGAAAGACTTCAGAGAATCAACAACTGGGATCACATATTATTGAAAAGTTTCTGTACTTCAAAGAAATCACCATCAGAGTGAAAAGAAAAGTCACAGAATGGGAAAGAATTTTAGCCAGAAACCCCTCAGACAAAGGACTTATATCAAGAACATATAAAGAATTGAAAAACATCAAGCCCCCCAAATTCAAAGACCCTTTTCATAAAATGGGCATCTGAGATGAACACACAGATCTCAGATGAAGATATACAAATGGCAAATAAATACATGAAGAAATGTTCTCCATCCCTGGTCATTCGAGAAATGCAAATTAAAACAACATTGAGATTTCATCTCACACTTGAAAGAATAGCTGCCATCAAGAAATCAACTGAAAACAAATGTTGGCGAGGCTGTGGGGGAAAAGGAACACTGCTCCACTGTTGGTGGGAGTGTAGACTGGTGCAGCCACTATGGAAATTCGTATGGAGAATTCTCAAAGACTAGGAGTGGAATCTCCATTCAATCCAGCGATTCCCCTCCTGGGTATTTTCCCAGAGAAATTGAAGAGTTTGTATCACAGTGATATATGTGCACCCATGTTCATAGCAGCACAATTTGTAATAGCTAAATCTTGGAAACAACCAGGATGCCCATCAACCGCAGAATGGATGAAAAAGATGTGGTATTTTTATACAATGGAATACTACTCAGCTATAAAAAAGGATGACCTTGAGGCCTTCGTAGGGAAATGGAGACAACTTGAGGCTATCCTCATTAGTGAAATAAATAATTATATTTATAAATATCACATTGTGTCTCTAGTGTAAAAAGTAATAAGAATTATAGGAGTAATAAAACCCAAAATGTGTAATTGCTACTGTAAAAAAAGAGAGGAAAAGAAAGTGCTCTAAAGGATATAACTGCATGTGTGTTTAAGTGTGTAAGATAGATGATGATATTACTGTTTTTGTTAGATTGTTGAGAAGAACTGTTAACAGTCTTACTGACTGAATGTCTACCTTGTATGCTTTAACTTTGTAACTTGAACAACTATTTCCAAGATGACAGTATGTAACTTATCAAGTAATGATTTCTTAGGTTTTTTTTTGTTCTTTGCTTTTTTTCCTTTGGAATTCTGTATTGTTGCTACCCTTTTTTCTGTTTTGTTTTTTTTCTCTTTCTCTTTAAATAAAATTTTTAAAAAATAAATTTTTTTAAAAAGAAGAAGTAATGAAACCACTTTTTATAACATTGGTTTTTTGTAAAAAAGGAAAATAAATTTAGACACTGTCTGTCACAGTTTTGGATAATATGAAAATATTTGTTTTCAAGTTGAAACACCTAAAAACTTTAAAATAGTTTCATCAGAATTAATTTTTCCATATTCATGTTCAGTAGGCAATATTATGTTATATCAAGCTGTCTTTGTTCATAGTTGACTCAATACTTTTTATTGCTTTTAATTTAAAACCTTTTCTTCTTTGTGAAGTAACATATAAATAAGTAGGAAAAGTCTTAAATATAAGCATAAGTAAGGAGAAATTTAAGAAGCTCCTTTGCATAATAAATTCTAGAAATTATACTATCATCAATTTTTTTAATCTTAGGGATTGATTCTAGAAGTTTTCAAGTGTGTACAGGGTTGAAAATATATTACACGTTTTTATTATTTTAGTTGAAACTTCTGAAGATCTGCTCTAGAAAAATCAGAGTTAGCCAAAAATAGTGATGCATGCCTGTCATCTCAGAACACTGAGGTACGAGTATTGCAATTTTGAGCCTGGAAAATTTAGGGAGTTTAGGGAGACCTTGTCTAAAAATTTAAAAAATAAAAATAAAAAAGAATTGAGAATTCTCAGTAAGAGGCCTTGGGTTCCACCCTCAGTACCTGTTCCCCCCGTATCAGAGTAAATGTTAGCATTATTTGACACATTTCCTTAGATGCAATTCTTAGTGATAATTCTCAAGTCATTCAAATATTGCCCTGGTATCCACAAAATGACAGGATTAAAGTGGCTTAGGTTCTGTTTCTTTGTTTTTGTAACTACTGTACTATTATTGTTTGCTTTGTAACTTCTGTTTCAATGTAGGAGTATGGGGTGGGCACCCAAAGTGAGACCGAATGAGTCCAAGCTGTTAGGAACTTATCCAAAATAAACTTGTGAAGCCGGATTCATACATAGGCGGGTGGGACTGCATAATTGGGAATTCAAATTAACTTTCATGTAGAATGAATTTATAAAGAGTAAATAACAAAACATGCTAACCTGAAACTTACACACATATTATTAAAACTCAGTAGCAAAACAAAAATTATTTAAAACTGAGACAAACACAAGGCCTTTACAGGATGGAGTGCTTTATCACTGACATTGTTTGGAACTGCTGGCACATGGTGATAATAAAAAGCAGGCTGACTTCTAGTTGGCTGTATTATTGTTTTAGTAATTCTCTACAGACTTCCTTCTTGCCTGCACCCGAGGCAAACTGCCCCCTTAGTCATCTTGCAGTGTATTACTGCGTCCAGCATTGTACCGGCTGGGATGGCAGAGGTGGTAGGAGTGCGCGGAAGCTCATGTTCCACAGAGAGTGACTTTGTGGGCCCGCTCTGAGTTTCAGGCACTGACTATAGAGGAGCAGGCACTATTATGATCAGGGAGCAGCACCACACGGTGATCATTACATTCTCCTTCTCCGCTACTTAGCATAAGACACACTCATACACAAACACACTCACGCCCATGAACTCCATCCCAGCTGTCCTGAGATGCTCTGCCCAGCGTGATCTAAAAGTTAGACGTACAACCACAAATGTGTGCAATGAACTGTCGCACAAAGTCCCATCTCCTGCCGTGGTGTTCGAGGTGATGGCACAAAGCTGTGGTGCTCTGAGTCAACAAGGCTGGTGATTTCCATTCCTCCTATAGTTTTACTGAGATTCCATCTGATATCCATCAGACTATAGATTACTTAGTAAATGAAAC
This sequence comes from Dolichotis patagonum, assembly GCA_004027295.1. Taxonomy (NCBI): domain Eukaryota; kingdom Metazoa; phylum Chordata; class Mammalia; order Rodentia; family Caviidae; genus Dolichotis; species Dolichotis patagonum. The sequence goes on along the minus strand of PVJX010003232.1, from coordinate 81,290 downwards.
CACTAATAACACACCCTATCTTTAAAGTCTGTGCCAACACAGTTTCTCATAATGTTCCTTAGCCAGTCCATATGTGTGACTTCTTTCTTCTCTACATTGATCCTGTATCCCACTCCAGCCTGTGTTAAGATCATGCAGGAGAGGGGATGGTCCTTACTGAGTTGAAGAGCCCCATTAGTTAAACAGTAGTTTTCCTTCAGTTGTTAAGAGTAGGGTGCAGTGTTAAACATCCTCACCAGATCCAAAGGCTTAGGTTCCTCAGTTCCTCTAGAACCACCTGCAAATCTCAATTTCCAGTGCCACAACTCCCCTCTTTCCAGATCATGCTGTTTCCATGCATGAAACCTACTGAGTTTATAAATATAAGTGGAGATACTATTTTTGTAGCTTGAAATATGATTTTTAGTTGTTTCAGGCCAGTAAGTAGTGTGATCATATTAAGACCTCAACTTTGACTTTATCTTCCTAGGGGAAAATGGCTTAAAAGCAACCATCTGATCCTATGATCTTGGCTTCTCTCATCTCTCTAAATGGTTCATTGTTAACTACTGGCTCCCCAAAACCTTACCCACAGTGTGCACATAGTACCAGATGAGTGTAAGATATACACTGATTGTTGTTTTCTTTTTTCTTCCTTCTTTTCTTTCTCTTTCTCTTTCTTCTTTCTTTTCTTTCCTTGTTTTCTTCCCTCTTCTTCCTTTCTTCTTTTTTCTATCTCTTTCTTTCTCTTAGTATCTTCCTTTTTCCTTCCTTCCTTCTTCAATATTTTTTTCCTCTTTCTCCCCACCCCTTATCTCACCTCTTTCCCTGATATAATTGCTAATTTTTTATTTCCCATACATAGCACAGCCTTACTGTATTCTTTCTTTTCCTTCCTCAATAGGATGCACACTAGAACCAATTTATGATGTATTGGATATTCTTTTTAATTGAAAATCTCAGATGCAACCTAGTTTTCCAAAAGATAAAGGGGGAAGAACATCTATTAGAAGAATATTGGGGCATCTATAAAGGGGAGAAATTATTGAATAACAACTAAGCTGCGGCAAGGGGTACACACCAGAGCCATGCAGAAGACCTCAGTAGTAAGAGTAAATGTCCCTTCTGTCCAGAGCCCTGTTATTAATGTGTGAGTTGGCTACAATGAAATCAGGATGGATATTTCCTAGCAGAAAATTTTGAAACTGGCCTAGCTCAGAGCTAGTATCTGATCAGGGTGAGGGGCAGAGTTACATGCAATAGACTGGGTCTGTCCAGAGCAGAGTTGGAGGTAAACCCTGTGTGTCAGGGCTGTGTCTGGACAAAGCAGTTCTTGTGACTCTGGAACTGCCTAATATGTCCAGTTCAGTCTGGGGGGTGGAGATTGCATTGTTTACTTACTTCATTTACTGCACATCTTTCCATGGTTTCCACTCTGAACACAAAATAGTTCATTAAATAATGTCAACTGAATGAGTGAAACATGTGCTTAGTGAAAAACGTGAGTTTATTGAATAGTGAAAAACATCCAAAACCAAGTCAGTCTCTGGATAAAAAGATAATGGCTACTGATAAGGGAAAAATAAAATGAGTTGATTCTTCGATCTAGAGGGAGTCAAAAAGAAAGGCATTATTTGTGTGACCTGGGATTTTCCTGGTGTCTTTAAAACCCCAGACTCCTCTCTCCTCCACACTTAAACCTGTACCACCTCCACTGCCCATTTGACTCTGCGCACGGCCATTGCCTTACACTGAGCCTTCCCACACATCAGTTTTCTCTCCCAGCTCTACACGTCAAGCTCCCAGGGCAGAATCCACATGTTGCATTTTGTCTTTAAGATTTTCAGTGTATTTTAACATAGGGCAAGTTTAGTATTTTTCCACCTTTTGATTCTCCTTTTGCACATACTTATGTTCACAAATGATTTTTAGTTCCTCTTCTATCATCACATTCTTCCATCCTTTCTTTTGCATTACCAGTATCAAGTCTGCTGTCCCCTCAGGCACCAAGCACACAGTCAATAGACTTTGATGAATATGGTGATAAGCAGCCCAGGGAGATTCGCTGCAAGAGAGTTTGCTACATGTGTGAATGCGGAGGTGAATTGAGTGGCATTTCCTTTTATGTGTTTTTATTAAAAACATTAAATTAAAAACATAACAAAGATTATCTATAAAACTGATACTCTATTTAGAACAAGATTTAAATAATTATATTCCAAAATAGAGCTTGATTGATTTTTCACTCAGCGTTAAGAAATGCTTCCTCAATTGCTGGTTTTCTTTCAGGTTCCAATAGAATACATATTTCCAATTCTAAATGAGATAATATCTCTAAGAAATCTAGCAAGCTGCTTCACACATAGTAGATATTTAGTAAATAGCAACTGAAATGCAGTGCTTACCTCTCACCTAAAGCCTGTTAGAATGTTTTTGACATCTTGATTCCCCAAACTCTTCTATTTAGCTTGGCAAGTCTCAAGGAATTGAAACAGGGGGACCAGTAATCAGATCCCCCTCTGTAAGTATTTTCTGATTCCTTGTTCTGCCTCTGTCAAATCCTTTGAGACTCAACAGAATTACATTCTCTGTCAGAGTGCTCCATGATGAAAAAATGCATTGAGATCACGTAGACCTGTCTTTTGTTTCTTTTTTTCTACTCTTTTGCTAACCAAGAATCAAAACTATAGATTCATGATTTACCTAAGAAAAACTAGTCTATTTTTTTTTTTGCTTTTTCCATGCTATCAGATAAAATCAAAACTAAACAGGAAAATAACAGTCGAAGGTAATAAGGTAAAAATAGGTTTATGGTTGTGTCACTATCCTAGCTCTAAGTTGCTCTTTCCCCCAGGCTTTTTCCTTGAAATTGTCTTCTTAGAATAGCACTGGCAGATTTAGAGTAGTTTACAGCCTGCCGTTTTTTTTTTACAAAGGCAGCCCATTTACAAGAGGAAGGATAAAAAAGCAAGTATCTTGAAGACAGCATTAGGGATCAAATTTCACATTACAGCTTTCTACCTGAATGATGTGCCTCAGTTTACAGTTAGTAAGCAGAGATAACAGTTGCTCTTACCTTAAAGGGCTATTAAGTTTAAAAATCACCTGATTCATAATAATGTATCCAATAAATTTTAGCTCACAGTATTTTCAGTGGGCACTTAACTATTGGTACTTGCCCTTATGAGTGTGTGTGCACATGTACAGACACACACACTCTCTCTATGTGACAAATATTTATTAGGGATCTGATGTTTGTTGAGGAAAAGTAAGTCACTGTTATTCATGGCAGGGTCCTTGTACATGGAATAATGCCTGGGATTTCTAAAACATTGTTTGGGCAAATCATATATATATATATATGTATATATATATATATATATATATATGTATATATATATATATATATGTGTGTGTGTGTGTGTGTGTGTGTGTGTATACTGCTATAGTTTGGATCTTTAAAGTCCCCCAAAGGCCCATATGTTGAAGGATTGGTCCTCAGCCTGTGGAAGTGCTGGGAAGTTTAAGAGACAGGTCCTAGAGGAAGGACACTAGGTCACTGAAGTTGTGCCCTTGAAGGAGATACTGGAATACTGGACCCTTTCTGTTGCTTTCACTTCCTGGCTCCTGATATGAGTGAGTGCTTTTGCCCAATCATGTGCTCCCCATCATGATGTTTTCTCCAGCATAGGCCCCCAAACAATAGAGCCAAATGACCAAGGACTGGAACTTCTGAAACTGTGAGTTAAAATAAATCTTTCCTTCTTTCAATTGTTACTCTCCAATGTTCTTTTCACAATGATAGAAAGCTAACTAATATACCTACACACATCTGTATTCACATAATACAATAATACACACACACACACACACACACACACACACAGATGCTTCATACAACCACATGGTTACACACACATACACATTAAATTGGAAATTTGAAATGTTTTCTTTCCAGAAATCTTGATACTAGATTCAAGTACCATTAGCTAGCAGAAAGCAGATTTCAAGAAATTTGTTAGCACAATACAATTTTGGAAAGTATTTTGTATATACACCCTGAGGTTCAAGGGAAGAAATAAAAGAGTAACACCACTATCCAGAAGGAATCAAAGAGGATGCAGTGGGAAGTTGCTCCCTGTGAAAAGAGAAAGCAGAGAGAGGGAGAGAAATAGGGCAAGTAGATCAGCCAGAGCAACAGGATCTGGGTTCTTTGAGCTTTGGTGCTGACTGGCTGGGTGGATGCTCACAGGGGTTGCTTCAGAGATGTCTGCATTATTTTACCGGACATGTCCAGGGTTGCCTCTGAAGCCTGCATCTAGGCAAGCAGTCATTGCTTCCCAGTCATGCAAGGGTTGCTTTTCTACTTAGCTCTATTTGTGCAGTTTCCCAGAGCTCCAAGGGTTGCTTTAAATGACATTTTATGTCTTTTGCTGAGTCACTACTTAAGAACTTTTCTGCAAAGGAGCCAGACACTCCACTGACTAAGGCACCAGGCTGCAACACTTCAGCCCTAACAAAGAACCCAAACCAAAGAGAAGTATTCTGAGGTTACTCAATGCTTATCTCGGGAGAAGTAATCCTAGTTATCCTTGCTAGGTGGACCACCCATTCCTGATCTGGTGCAAGCCTTTTTCCCTGTGCTTTCCCTCAAGTAGTCATAGGCTGCAGGGAACTCTAGCTAGAGTTCTTGCCTGATCTGCTCAATTTCTCCTTGAGGCTGCCAAAAACCCTCTTCTTAACTATCTACTGCTTTATCCTTGTGTTCCTGGAGACAATCAAAACATGAGTGCCCAACTGAAAGAATGAGGCACTGGTGTATATCACTCCATGTATTATCAGCTCTCTAGAGAAACAGTAGGGCTGCATATAAAATGTAGCTTAGTGATCACACGCTAAGCCAGGAGAGCTCTAATATTGTTAGTTCTCCTCATTTGGGAATTTTTGAGGCTTCAGGGTACTCTGCCTAATTCCATTATTTTAGCAAATTGCTGGTATAAAAGAGTATACTGTTCATCCACTTCAGCAGTAAACTAACAGCAAGCTTTCATCCAATTATAGGCATATTGCAAATGGTTTATCTAGTCAGCAGTGGTGGGCCTTCAAAGTGAGCTCATTCATTTATGTATGCATTCATCAACAATTAGAAAAGTTGCTATGTAGAAGGCTGGTAGGCATGTGGGGAATGTAGGTATAAATTAGGAGAAAATGAATATTTATTTTGCTGCATATAATGCTTGGTGCTTTCTCATTCTTTCTATTTAATCTTCACAACAATTTTGTGAGGTAAGAGTGGCAAAGATTGGTATTTGCACTGCCATAGTCATTCTTAGCACTCGACTGGTAACAGAACTTTCCCAGCTCTGAATTTTAGCGGAGTCTTGCAGAAGAGACAGTATGTAGGGAAGAGCACCGCACTTAGAGAGAACAGCATGAGCAAGGACAAGATGCATGGTGGGAATTTGAACTCCACTATGTGAGAAGGTAGGCAGTAATGACATATGGGATGGTACCAGATTAGGGGTAGCAGGCGTAATAGGTCAAAGAGCTCTAGCTTTTTTAATTAAAGAGGTAAAAAAATCAGATTCAGAATTAGTGAACATTCACTAAGCCATGACTGTGTCCCATATACTGATGAGAGATAATTCTATCAGTATGTTTATGAAAGCACAGAGGAGACCAGACAGGAGACCAGAAAGGCAGCTAAGAGGTAAGTAGGGCAACAACAGCAGGAGAGAAGAGGTGGAGACAGATGTAAGAGAGGTTGTGAGGGAAGGACAGACAGCACTTGGCAGCCTATTAGGTGTGGGAGGTAAGAGAGAGCGAGCTCCAGACAACTTGTAGGGTGGTTCTCATCTAGCTCAAAGAAAGAAAAATTACTCAAAGATATTCTGACCAGCTTTTTTCTTAATTAACACAGTGAACAAAAAGTTCTACACTAAGTTATAAAGACTTCCCTTTTCTAAAGGAACAAAAAGTTCTACTATAAGCTATAAAGACCTTCCTTTTCTAAGGAATAATTCACATTAAAATAAGTAAAAGAGGTATGGTCACAACACATTCTACTTCTCTGACGGTGGCGTGTTAGGGTTAATGCCCTCCCCACCTCTATATCTGTACAGACCAGACTTCATTCTTACCTCCCAGTGATCCTGGCCAGGGAGAACATGAACAATGTAATGAAAGCATTGGTGTGTGACTCTGGTTGTCGTATTTTTAAAGTATCAGATAACTTTTTAATTTATAAATTTATCCAAAGTGTTAAAATACATTGGGAGTTTTAGGAACCAGAGTGCAGGATATCTACATATTCATAACATCTACAGGCTTCTTTCTACAACTATTCAGAGTGTTTCTCAAAATGGGGCAGTATGACAAGTTAATCATTCTTAGGCCTGGTTTTGTCTTTCTTCTCCTTTCTTCTGGTATCACAAATCAATCTGTATCATAAGGAACAACTAACTCTTTGAGATGTGATGGCCTCTGACAGTACAGCAACATCAGAATTAAAGGCAAATTTTAAACTGAGCATGTTAAATGTAAGAGAGTGAATGAAGAATTTTAAGCTCAAAGGGCCAAATACTCTGCATTTCTGAGAAATCCCAACCAGTCTCTCATTCCATACATATTCTCACTTTGTTTTTCGCTACAAACACCCAAGTAGATATGATTTTTTGAGTGTTGATTTATTATTAAAAGATTAAATTAATAAATGGAAAGAAAATGTTTTGTGTCTATGTATTTTTAAGACATTCACTCATGAAAAATGTGCCAGCTTCTGGGGGGTGGGCAGAATTCTCATGAAGGTACTGTGAAAATTTCTTGCTTGTTAACAGTTCTACACTGCTTCTGTTGCCTTGTTAAGGTTCAGAAAACTCATTTGGTAATGTTGCAGCGTCCACATAAGGCGGCCTGTCTTGTAGCCACATATTGGTAATCAAATCTCAAATCCTCCTACCCCTCTGGATCTCACTGTCTAAGTTCCTAGAGCTTTGGCCCTGTCAAACTGGCATCAGCCCTTCATAACATCAGCTTCCGCTGAGCTCACTTTACCTTGTGTCCCTGATTATTCTTCTTCCTCTATCCTACGTCTTGCCACTGGAATCCAAGCCATGGTCCCCTGTATCTGGACCTCATCTTTCCTTAGTGAGATTGGTATGGATTAAGGTATGGTGAGTGGCGGGAGTAGGAAGCAACTGGCTTCTTTGTGTGGTCTCATTACTCCTCCAACAATTATTATTTGATATCGACTGTTTAATAGGTACTGTACATAGGGTCCCAGGGATGGATTCAAAATAGACTTACCTTTAAAGAGCTCATAAAATATGGAATAGGCTGACAGAAACAGCTGATTACAGCCCACTGTAGAGGAGGAATGTCTTAATTCATTATCTGTTGCTATAGCAGAAGATCACAGATTAATTTATTCATAAGAAAATACACTTACTTGGCTCGTGAACTTGGGACTGGGAAGCTCAAGGATGTAGTAATGACATCTTGCAAGGACTTTCACTCTGTGGTACAAAGGCATAAAAGAGGGAGAGCAAGTCAATATGAACAGAAGGGAAATGCACAAGGGGTGTACCAACCAGTGGACTAACTTTGTAACAACCTGCTGTTATAATAAAGACATTAATCCAGTCCTTAGGGGTCTACCTACTATCATAATAATGACATTAATCCAATCCCTAGGGTCTACCAACTTCCTCATGAGGCCCACCTCCCAACATTGCTGAACTGGGAACCAAGATTCTAGCACATGACTTCAAGGACTTAGCCACATCATAACAAGTGACAGTGAAAGTAGGCCCCAGGAAAAATTGGACAGTGATAAGGGTAGCTGACTCCTAAAGGCTGGTGGAAAGAGCCACCCTTGTCTTCCTCTAGGCCATGCCCAATAGGAGTTCTAAAGTCTTTATTCTGTCCACAGTACTCACCACCAGTGACAAACCCCTTGCAGTTTCAAGTTGTGAGTAAAATATTCAAATTTTGATATAATTCAGGAATGAACAAAATACTAAGATAGTGTAGTACAAGGACCCTCGAATATTGTGTGTGTGTGTGTGTGTGTGTGTGTGTGTGTGTGTGTGTGTGTTTGGCAGTTAAATGCAGAGTCTAGAGCTGAGCTACCTGGATTCAAGGTCCACAGGATTTCCAGCCAGAGCATGGTGGTGGATAGGATGTTTCACCAGTCTGCTCTCTGTCCCTCCCGTGTAAATTAAAGACAATGACACTCATCTTGTGAGGTTGCTCAGAAATGCAGAGTATTTGGCCCTTTGAGCTGTGAGGATTAAAATAGTTCATACAAAGTCTGTAACTTGGTGCCTGGTACATGAGGCCATGTCTGTTTGTCTTCACACTTTTCAGTGTGCATGATAGCATAGTCAGTAGTGACACTTCTTGTATGTGAGTCCATCCGACCCTACACCATCTAACAGTTTAACCTTGGGTAGATTGGTTAACCTTTGCATGAATTCCCTTATCAACAAGGATCTAGTTTACAATGGAGCAACCTCACAGGGTTGCTTTAAAGAACTGAATGAGTCGGGGCCAGGGATTTAGCTCAGTGGTGTAAGCGCCTGCCTGGTAAGCATGAGGTCATGAGTCCATCTCTGGTACAAAAAAAAAAGAATTGAAAGAGTCAATACCCGCAGTTTGCCTACAACAGTTCTGGCATACAGGCAAGCCAAGCAAATGTTAGCTATTTATGAAATTAAATTCTATCCCATAGTTTGGTTTAATAGGTAAGAATGTCTTATCATTTTAATAAAATATTACAATGAATATGGAAACCTATCTGCCTTCCCTGGCCCCTTCTGCTCATCATGAGTCATCTGCTCCAGAACAGTGAGCATTCTTCCCAATTATGCTTTACCTTTATGATGTTATATTTCTCTGAATTAAATATGTGTCCCATATCAATGTATGTAGATGTGTCCCTTTAAATAATGCATAGATCTCTTCTATTTTCAGCTTTTTATAGGTGGTATCATTCTCTATATTTTCATCTGAAACTTGTCTTCTGTCTCCACTGTTTCTGAGTTTTATGCTGGCCATACTGCATTGGTTGTATAATCCAGAGTGTATTAATCTGTCCTCAGAGGAGAGATAGTTAGGCTGTTTCCTGTTTCTGCTCTATAGCAAGCAATCCTGCAGCAGGCATCTTTGTATTCGTACTCTCTTGGAAGCACTCTGAACCTCAGAATTCCATGTTTCTGCCTATTTTACTGTTTTACTGTTCTGACTATCTCTTCTTAAAATTCTGTTACTCTATTTCTACAACTGTTGGGCATGTGTCTTTGGTTATGATATGTTGAAGATTGTACCAGACAACTTACATGCATTGCATTATCTAATCTTTACAGTAATTCTGTAACATTAAGTGTAGGATAATTAAGAGCAGAGATTCTGGTGCCAAACACCTAGATTTAATTCCCAGATCCTCAATATATATGAGAAAATCACTTACTAGTTCAACACTTAACTTTCCTTCTCTGTAAAATAGATTGATAATTGTACCTCTTTGAGGTTGTGGAGAAGACTGAGTAGAATATTACATGTAAAACACTCATAACAGTGCTTGGCACATATAAGTTCTATGTGGGAGTTATAATTAGGTAGATTACACTTTTTTTCATAGAAGGGAAATAAAGGCTCCGAGAAGCGAAGTCATGTTTCTAAAGACATGTAACTAAATCAACTCTCTTATGGCATGAACTAAAAGCCAAGTGTATCTCACATTGCAAGCCTCCAAATCTGTACACTTTCTACCGTGACATTTCTACCTTATATGGAACTTAGCAGTCATGAAACTCTCCTCTGTATGACTGTCTCAGCCTAGGAGACCTGGAGCCAAGAACCAAATGTCACTCTGCACCATCACTACTCCCTTCTGAAACTCCAGCATGTGCCTCCAAGTGTAGCAACTGTCTCATTTGACTATGGTATGGTTCTCCAGACTGGTCTCTGTCCTTCCAGTCATGGCCAGAGTCACCTGACAAATGTAAATCAGTTTCTGTCACTCTTCTATTTTTCTGTCACACAATGAGACTTCAACATGTGCCCTCTGGCTCCTCATTGACCTCACCTCTTCTCTTGCTTTTGTTATGTGGGCCTCCTTGTGGCCTTGATTCTGGCACCTGATCTCACCTCAGGACCTTGTGCACCTGTGTTGCTCCCACCTGGAAGCCCCTCTGATCTTCACATGTCACTGTCTCATTTCACCCTGGTCTCTGCTTCTATGTCACATCCTGTAAGAGGTCTTCCATGAATACTGAAGGAGACCTCTCACCTTTCTATCCAGCCAACCAGACTTAATGTTGCCCATGGGTTTAAAGCTGGTCTTTTAGGTGCAGAAACTTTGGAAAATATTGGAGACTGGCAAAGGGTGTGGTATGGTCAGGTTTTGAGAAGAAGGAGGCAAAAGAGAACAACTTAGAGGAGTAGCTATTTATCATCTGGTAGGGAAAACTTTCCATATTTTAATCAGTAAGGCTGCATCAGCACATATACCTAAGGACTAGAGCTATGCCAGGTAGATAAGCACTCAATAAATATTTGTTTAATTAAGTAAAGAAGGAAAAATGGACAGCCAGAACAAAGTTTCAGGCAGGGTGAGGCCTGAGGAGAAAGGCAGACAGATGTTCCTGGATTTGGGGATTTGGTGTTAGAAGCTAGGGGAGTGGAAAAGAGTCCAGGCCCCACTTTTCAGAGATCACTTCCTCTTCCACACCTCAAGAATAGTGGGGCTGCTATAACATATCCACTGGAAATCCTCTGGCTCACGTGGCTTCTGCCAACTACACTGTTGGAGCTGGCCTGCTCCTCCTGGATGTGTCTCCTCCAGGTGGGTGATTGTCAGTAGAGGGAGAATGTGGGGGATCCTACCATCCCACTGCTCCACATAGCACCAGCGCCATCACCACAGCCATTTCACCATGCAGAATGGGCCTGTGCTTGCTCAGTGCTCTGCCTTTATGTCCCAAGCCTTTCATCTTGCATTGAGCACTACACATTATATAACTGAACCTGAACAGGCCATTCTGAAACAAATACACAGGCAGGCAGACAGACAGCCTGTGCAAGAGGAACCCCAACCCATAAACAGACTAAGATTTCTCATTATTATAAGCAACAGCTGATCCCTGACCTGTCTGTATAACAGTATAGGGTCCATTGTCCTGCCTTCGACCCTCTGGCAGCCACACCAATTAGGCAGGGTTTTAAAGAGCTGGTTTTCTATATCTTAGGCTGGGCTCCTCATTTTATTCTTCCCAGGAAGTAGTAGGTGGATTTATGATTCTCTAGTATAAAGAGTAAACCCCAGAAGGCTGGGTGGGTATAATGCATGAGGGGTTGGAAATGGTCTGTGGGCAGATGCACATAGGACTGGGGTTTGTTTCCTTGTTCTTTGTTGTTCTCTTGCTGCTTGGATACCTATATCCTGACAACAGAATTCCCAGGATCTGGGGACCCTGAAAAATTTCCCTGTAGGCAATAAATCTTGCCCTCCCAGGCTCTCAGGTGAGGTAGGATAGACATAAAAATAGTTTATCTAGGGCTGACTAGAGTTGCAGTACCTAAAAGATGTTGTGTTTTTTCCTGGGACTAGGAAGTCCCCAGAGATAAGGTTCATCCTTCAATTGTCTCAGCATACCTAGCACCAGGTATAATTCCTTGAAGATACCATGGCTCAGTACAAGCCACTTTGCAAGCAATTCATTGATCACTAGCCCACTAGTAGCTGCCGCTTGAGCCCCTCCTAATGGCAGGCCTCCTCAGGTCTACCAGGACACAGCTGTGAGAAATAGTCCCACCTCCAGCTCTAGCTTGGCTTCAAACTCAACAAGTTTGTAACACACACTTTGGCCCAAACCTAGTTCCAAATCCAGGTTTTCCAGATAAACTTATAGAACCATTATTCAGACAGAACAATAAAGAGTACCAGAGATAAACCACCTGCCTATCGGTACAGGCCAAATCCCTTATTAGAGTGTGCTGCTCTGTATCTATGCCTCCATTTGCTTGTCAATTCTAAGCAATGAATGAGTAAGGCATGTATAATTACATGTGCTAGCTATTACTTCCACCAACTTAGGTACACAAACCAGGAAATTGGGCATCTCCTTCTGCTCCAAGCTCTACTAATTTACCTTCTAAATATCTGTGGAATTAATTCAGTGCTCTGTCCTCACTTGAGTGTGACCAAACCACCAGCAGGCATCAATGGGACACTATCTGTGTCCTCTACTTGGTCTTTTCACTTTTGTTCCTATCTGCTCTATTTCCACAGTACGGCTCAATTGGTCTTACCCAAAACAGTGATCTGATCATGTCACCATGCTTATAAGACCTTCAGGGTTTCCATTCTCCTCTCATACTATACTCTTGAACTCCTCTTTACCTTCTGCTCTGCCAGAGTACCCACATGCAGGCTGTCAGTGAGCAGAGGGCTACCACTGTCATTTTGAATGAGATAGTTGTTTGCTATAGATGATTGTCCTGTGTATATATTCTGCCAAAATACATTCCAGGAAAAGAAAAATAATATGTTGTTTTTACAACAGATGATGTTACTCTCATATGGGGGACCCTAGAGAATGTCATATATCACAGAAAACTCCCTACACTGCTGACCCCTAGAAAAGAAATTGAAAATGCACATGCAGCAGTTTCAGTGAGCAAGGTCACCCAAGCAGCTGTTAGCCATACTAGTGAATGTTTGGAAACTAATGGCCACCACTTTGAGCACTTCTTGTGGAGGCCAAAGGTAACTTGTGTTAATCTCATGATGTCTCAATAAATTTAGTGTTAAAAATATTTATAAAAGCTTTTCTTTTCCTGAAGTGTGTATACATTTGGGGGAGGGGCTTTGTAATTATCTTCAGACATGGATTAATATCCCCAGACATTGCCAAATGGCTCCTGCAGCAAACCTATCACTATGGAGAATCTTTGATGTAAAATGCTATCTTCCTTCCTAAAATAAAGTAGGTCCTTAACTCCTCAGGCATTGCTCCTGTCTCTAACTAACCCCTTCTTGGCTTAGATTCTCTACTCCATCATAATGTCCCCCAAAGGTATCATCTCTGTAATACTCATGCTTTCCTGATCTTCCTATTACAAGATCTCTTAACTTTGAGTACTCCTGCGCAATACTTATTACATAATAATAAAGTGATCAGCAGTTATCACTTGTTTGATTGTATGATTAATATCTGCCTCTTCTAGAAGACTAAGCTGGATCTGTTTTCAACATCTTCTGTCCCCAACATAGACAATATCTAGCCGAGTACGTGGCACACAATAAATAATCGATCAGTAGTTGTTAAACTGATAAATGCATGAAGACACAGCCGTTGCCCTTAAATTTTTGAATTTTAGACGAAAAAATCAGTAAACAGCACATTGACACAAAATTCTGTGAAGTTATGGTACATTAGGAGCATACAGACTACCACAGTACTGAAGAGGTCAGAGATGCTCCTGGAGGAGAGACTTTTAAGTACTTGTCAGGGAATCCAAAAGATATTTGAGAATTAAATGAATAGTGCATAGAAGAAAAAAACTAGGGAGACTAGGCAGCCCTGGGTAGAAGATTCAGTTTAGGCCATGATGTCAGAGTGAGACTGCATGGCCCTCATATCTGTTTTTCTCCAACTTTCCTGATTTCTTCTTTCCAACTTCTGTTCATCCAGAACTAAGGCTTTGCTGAGGTGCATGATCCTCTCAGAAGGGAGAGGAAGCAGAAGCCAGGAGGGAATATACCTACAGTCTTGAGCAAATTGAGTCTCTACCCTCTCTGCCTTAAATGTATTTTCTATTTGCTGTATTCTAGTTGCTCTAGTATTTGGGACCTTAACTAGAGACACTTCTCCTCCTAAGGACAGCTAATGCCTGGAGATAACAAATGATCTCCTCAGAGGATACTTGTGACATGCAAACCAAACACCTCAGAGCACAACTCTCCAATCATCTCCTGTATTAAACTCACATGCCATACCAATGTCACTCTTTCCTTAAACCATCCTGGGACCAGGTCCCGGACAACAAGAGCCCACTCCTGTAGCACAAAGTCAGCTTGCATTTTTGAGATCAATCAATCAATCCTAAACTTGCTCAGCATACCTTCTCTCCTTACCCTTTCCATCCCTGAACGATCCCAATACAGTTTCTGGGCCGTGCTCCACTGCCCTCTGATGCTGCCTCTCCACTGACACTGGTGCTTCCCACACGGCCCTGCATGGTGTGCGCCATACCTCCTGTTTCTGGCGATTTGTGAGAATAAACTGCTTTCTTCATGGCAGTCATTTCCATGTCATACCAGGTCTGATTAAAACAAAACCCAGGTACCTTTTTAACATATTCCCTTTCCTTATCAGACATCCCTGTCTCACATGGTTGTTGGAGGAGCCTAATCAGATAATGTCTACAAAAATGCTTCATTGGCTTTGAAATTATATTTTTATATTCTTTTTCTGGACCATTTGCATCTGGAAATACTGGGAATCCCTACAGGTCCCTGTGAGAGGCAGGGCTGCCGTTCCTGGGAGGCTGCTCCCAGTCACTGCCCGTGGACTCTCTGCGGGGAGTGATCTGCCTGCCAGGCAGCAGCTGCCAAGGCCCATTTGGACAGCAGCCTCCTGGACTCCTGGTCTGGCCATCTTCTCTCCAGCTTGTACCCCCTTTTCCTTTCAGTGGGAGAACAAACACATTTGGGGTTTAGAGGAATGAAACCACTCTATAAAATGCTCATCTGAGCAAGACAGCTTCCCATTCCTTTGGAGAGCACACACGCCCCAGAGCAGGGCTTCCAAAGTGTTCCTCCAAGAAAAACACATGTGAGCCATTAAAGCCAGTGGCAGGCATGCTGGGCGGGACCTCCTTGTAAAAGCAGGAGCCTGCATCTTCTCTTCTAAATCTCTTCCTGGAAACTGTCCTTTTCTTTTCCAGCCCAGAGCTGTTTACTCTGGTTTACCTCCCAGCTGTGTCATTCAAATCCACATAGCTAGCACAAAGGCCATGTGTGACCTGTGGCCACCTCTCGGGCATTCAGGCTGTGAAGTAAAAGCCTGAGAAGAGCAGATATGTGGTTCTGTGGCTTCAGGGAGCACTAAGTGGGTGTGGCAGTAGCTGGTGGGACCTTTGGGATCAAGTTGCCAGATAAAATACAGGATGCCCAAATATTGCATGGGATATACTTAAATGAACAAAGCATTTGTTGTTTTTCTGAAATTCAAATTTAACTAGCCATCCTACATTTTTATTTGCTAAATCTGGTAACCCTAACTTGAGAGCCTACTTCTGAATCTATTTTTTCACTTCCTGAGTAGAATAGGCCCATGCCCTTCATTTCCTGTGGAGATTTCTGAGTCTAGTCTTGTATTCCTGTCTCTGGGTACATGAGTCAATAGATTCGCAAGCATCATTAGATAGGCTCCAGAAGTAACCTGCTCTGAGGTCTATCACTAATTTGGCTTATACTTATGAGCAGAAGAGAATGGTGAATGCAGGACTGGAAAGCAATTAAATTGGTGGATATTGTAAGGTCTTGAAGACAACACTTGTAAACACGGAAAGTATGATTGATTGTACATGGTTAAGTACATGGCTCTTCCAGAGAAATCTGCCAAAGGGCCTTTGGCTGAGTAGCGATCTGCTGCTGTGATGCTTGGGGTAGTGGTGATACTGACTAAACATCACTCCTTCTGCGATATTTCTTTTGGGATTGGGGTCTTGGCTGCCATCCCATGCAGTCTCATGTATGTATCTCCAGCCCTCCGCTTCTGGACTGCATACTGAAGAATCATGCATACTAGGCAATTACTCTGCCACTATGCTGTATCCACAGCTTTTTTCATTTTTAAAATTTTGAAATAGGGTCTTGCTAAATTGTACAGGCTGGTCTCAAACTTGAAATTCTCCTGCTTCAGCTTCCTGAGTAGTTGAGAAAATGGGTGTGTGTCACTGCACCTGCAAACATGTATTTATTTGTAGTCAGGAATTTGCAAGAACTTAAGGGGAGAAAGTGTGAGGTTGCCACTTCTTTTCCTGGAATTTGATAATAGTCAAGGTTTGTGTGGTGAATGGGGCAGGCTTGGCTGAGGGCAGAGAGTAGAAAAGGCAATACAAGGCCCATGAGGAAATACTCCACAAAGGCAGGAGTGGGAAGAAACAGGCAGTGCCACTCCTGGACTGTGTGCAGCAGACATGGACATCATTTTGAACATGACCCAACTAGGGGTTCTTAGCAACAGAGAGAAGAAGTCTGTGTGAGTGAATGAAAAAACTTGTGCATTAGGGACCAAGCAGTTCTGCTGGGCATTCTCCCCGCAGGCTGTCTTCCTTGACCTTAAGGAGCATCAGGACTGGGTGTTCAAACTGGCATAGGCAAGCTGGTATGAGACAGCAAGCTGGGCCCTGGGAGTTGCTGGAGGGCTGACTCGGTGAGCCTGTATCTCTGGAGACGGCCGAGATAATGGCACACTGCTAACCACAGCAGCAGGTTAGAAGCAGCTGAGCTGGAGACCGCTCGGTGCTGAGCTCAGTAGTCTGAGCTCCTTCTCTGCTGCAGGAGGCAGCAGCAGAGCCTAGGGAGGGACTAGGGTTGGAGGTTAAGGGTCACAGATGGTGCGCGGCTGCGTCCATAGATGTGTGTGAGCGTGTGCGCATGTGCAGTTTTTAGGAAAATTTGAGGACGACAATCTGGACAAATGACTGAACTTATCCAGTGTGGGAGGTAAGGGCTTAGAGTTAACTGTTAGAGGGAACAGGGTGTTATTTCGTAGCCAAGAATTGGTGAGATCTAGACTTTCAGGAGATATGTAGAAGGAATTCTTTATTTGGACACAAGCTGGCAACAGATTGGACTTCTTTTGATTCAACGTTTTTGAAGCTTTATTTTTTTGATGTAGGGTCTCACCACGTAGCTCAGGCTGGCATGGAACTCATAGTAATCCTCCTGCAAGGGCTGGATTTACAGGCATGAGCTATCATACTCTGCTTGGTTAAACTTCTTTTAACTCTATATTAAACTTTTTCCAAGTGGAAGTTCTTGTTCAGTTTTGGCATTTCTTATCTTTCAAGCATGCTCACCTCATAAAAAGGTAGGAAAGGGGAGTGATGACAGGATCTTTTTTAAAAAGTTACTCCTTTTTCTGGGCAAATGTGACTAATAGTTTGGGAGAGTGGTGTGTGCAGGCTAGATTTCAGCCCCTGCTGCCTCTTCAGATGTGTGTTCCAACACAACCTTACATTGAAAAGTCTAGGACCTATATGACACTGACCTATCATGGCATTTTCATAGTAACTGAGTTAGTAAACACCAAGTACATTGGAGCTGGGGATATAAGCCAGCAGCATAGCACCTGCCTGGCAAGCATGAGGTCGTGAGTTTGATCCCCAGTACCAAACGTAAACAAATAAATAAAATAAAAAAACCAAAAATAAAAACCCAGTATATAGTAGGCACTAATCTAAGCACTTTAAATATGTATCAACTGATCCTCACCTTAGCTTTTTATTGTCAAGAAACAAAGCAGCTTACCAAGCTGACCCAGGCAGGAATGGTGGAGCTGAGTTTGCTGTCCTACCAGCTACCTTCCTGCTAGACACGTGAAAATGCTGCAGCAAAGCAGATCAAACAGATCCAATGAAGGCTCAGAATGAAAAAGGGAAGATCTGTAAAGAAATTCAAGCGAGACAAGGAGAGTATAAGATAGGATAGGAAAGTGGAGCTGCCAGTGAAACTGGTAACAGAATACTGTACTCATTGTGAAATCCTATTTAGCAGAGATAAGCCTCATGCATGCTTAGCTTTGAGTTTTTTTTTATTATCAACAGGAAGAGGGAAATCAAAACCATTTTCAAAATTACCAGCATGTATAAGGCAAAAAGTTCAAGAATCTGGGGCGAAGTAAGACTACTTGTGGAGCTAAGATAAAAGGAAATTGTCTCCAGTCTTTGAAGAGCCACTTATTCAGAGTCTCTCAGCAGCTCAGCCAGATTTTAAATCCCAGCCATGTGGCTGCAGAGCCCACATTTACAGGCGCAACCTCCCCACCCTCATCCCATGCTGCCTCTGGGGTAGAGCAGGTGCTCTTGATAACCACATGTTGAATAAGTAAGGGACTATGCCGGAGGAAGTTAGAGTTGAGGCGTTTCTAGAGCAATGGGAGGGAATGTAGCTAGGTGCTGTGACGTCATTCTCAGGCAGGATTGTTTGTAAGTGATGTGTTCTTATCTGTAGGATCACCCACACAAAACGTCAACTGCTCAATGTATTCACTCAGAGAAGCTACACAAATGCTTACTGGATGTCACTCTTAGATGTAAAACCTGAGACTTTGCTCAGAATCAACCCAGTCTGAATGGATTTTCTTACTCATAGAGATCATAGACTCAATCAGTCTCTCTCTCTCTCTCTCTCTCTCTCTCTCTCTCTCTCTCTCTCTCTCTGTGTGTGTGTGTGTGTCACTCTTTTTCTCTCTGCTCTCTGAAATTTAGATGAACACCAGGCTTGAAATCAGAACTTGGACTGCTCTTACTGATACAGAGAGTAAGAGCATATAAGAGAGTAAGAGAGATGTATATAAGTATGAAAATGCTTATAGAATCCTTATAGTAATTGGAAAGAAATTAGAAACATTAACAGCCAAAATCCACTTTAGCTTACACTTCATGCAATAAAAAAAGAAAAATCCTTCAAGGAGGATCTTACTCAGCATGGCTGAGCAGAACAAACCGAAGGCCGGCAGGAAGGAAGAGGATAGCCTCAAATCTGAAAAGCCTCCAAAGCTCCTTAATTAAGCTTGTATTTTTCACTAGTCTGAAATACATGCAACACCTCTTAAACAGGATGCCTGAGGCTGATCTTTACTGAAAGTTGGCTCAGATCTGGCAGCATTTTTGGATCTTTCACACCAATCCTATCCTTAGGGACCCATAACAAATCTGGGAGTTAGGTTAACAGGTGTAACTTTCCCAGCTATGTACTGAATAACACATGCTTAAAGAGATAAAGGAACTTGCCAGAGCTTATGCGTCAGTGACAACAAACAGATCTAGAACTCAATCGTAGGTCTTCTGAACTCTCACACTATGGCTTCCACTGAAGACAGGGTGCCTGGTGGCCTGCACCCCGCCTGCTTTTGCCGGGAACTATCTCAGCAAAAGCGATGCCTTGGACTGATGGGGCCCAACTCCACCTGTCCCAGTAAACCTGCTGTCCCTCCTGGTGAGGACCACGGGGCTAAGACCTTGCCACTTCAGGCTGTTACAGTCTGGTAGACAATGCTCCACCCACAGCACCGCTTAGGAGGCTTCTCAAACCATACCTTTGTGCTCTCACCTCCCCGGTGTCACAGTACCGCCATGTTGATGATGATGGGGAATCAGGCCTCAAGTGGATGTACAAAGAGATTCTGCCCACTGAGAACAATATGCCCATGGAAGCTTTCCTAACCTCCCTCTAGTAACTCTGAGGATCAAAAAGGAAGATAACATAGAAATAGCACCTCATGCTCTTCCAAGTCTGCTAATTTTAATAGTTCCTACCCTTTCATTCATTTATTCAGACATCCATTCATTTGGTGATTTTTGTTGAGCACCTGCTATGTGCCAGGTATTGTTCTCAGTAGGAGGGCTGCAGCAGTAGACAAAACAACAAAAATCACTGTCCTCAAGGAGCTTACATTCTGGGAAAGAAGTAGATCACTAAAACATGAGTAAGTGAATCAGCTGGGCACAGTTGTGCATGTTTGTAATCCCAGCACACAGAAGGCTGAGGCAGAAGGAGTGCCAGTTAGAGGCCGGCCTGTGAAACTTCGTGAGACATTGTCTCAAAAACAAGCAAAACCAAAATCAAGAATAAATAGAATAAATGATCATGTATGTAATAAATATAATGAATAAAAACTAGGTGATATGGATCGATCCTAGAAGACCTTTCAGAAGATGTGATATTTAAACAGAGTTCTGCCAGGTAAGACAAGGAAACAATGCAATGAGCCTGGACATACCTTGTCAGACATAGAGAACTTCAAGGACCTGGTCTAGGGTGAGAATCTTTGGAGGTGTCACACAGACAGTGGGGCTGGAATGTAGTAAGATATGAGTGTCAGGACAGGGCCTGGAGACAAAAGCAGAAGCCAAAGCATGCGAACCTCAGAGGTTGTGGTGAGGAAGGTTAGCAGTCAAAGGGAGAGCCCCATAAGGGTATCCCTGGAAAGAGAGGCCAGCAGCCCAAACACTCAGATAAGACTACAAGGGAGGGTGTGTCTAGGGATAGGACAGGGGTGAGAAATGGTGAAAATGATGCCCTTAAACACTGAAACAATTAAAACAGCAGCTACCCTGAGGTGCAGGGAGGAACGGATAAGCCAAAACTATACTTGGGGATTTTCCCATACCTGTTGTATGACAGAATAAAAATTGATAGATAAAAATTGCAAAATGCGCCCATAATCCTACCTTTTCAGGAGGCTGCAGCAGGAGGGTCGCAAGTTTACATCCAGCTTGGGCAATTAAAGATTTTGTCTCAAAATAAAAATAGAAAGAACTGGAGACATAGCTCAGCTCAAAGGCTCAGTTCAAAGGCTCAGTTCAATCCCCACTACTGCAAAACATAAAATTGTAAAATATACAAAGATAGAAGGTCTGAAAATTACTTATATATTTTCTTTTTTAGTTTATATAGTGGTTTTGAGTACACATGTACAATTTACAAAACTTCTGATGCTCCAAGTCATTAAGGAAACCTCCGAAAGTCAAAGGAATCAATATCTTCAAGGCAACATTCTCCAACATATAAAAGAAAATTAGAAATAAATAGCAAAAGGATTTCCTTTGTACTTGATTTGGTAGAAAATTACTTCAATCTCTTGTTCTCATTAGCTGATAAAGTACTGAACAGCTTCTCTGTTTTCTTACAGTTCATACGGTTTCTTTAAAACTTTTTATTAGTACATGTTTGCAGTACATAATATTTACAGCCCTTGTATGGAGTTGGTGCATGTACATAACTCATCTTAATTTCTCTAGTCATTACCTCCCTCAGCTCCCTCTTCCTCAATCTCTGGGTTCAATCCCCACTTCCTATTATCCATCTTTTTTCCTATTATTTCCTATTATTACTATTATCTGTCTTTTTTCCAGGTATGCATTTATTTATTGTCTACCTTTTATTTTGCTCTTTATTTATGATTTGGGTTTGTCATCTAAGAGAAACAATGCAATATTGAAGCTTGCGTGTCTGATCTATTTCAATTAACATTATGGTCTCAAGGTACATCTATTTTTCCACAAATGACTATCTTGAATTTTTTATCCATGAGTTTGTACATATTGTTTTTGGTCAGTTTCTTGCACTTGACTTTATCTTTATGTGAAGTGTTTCCATGAAAGTTTCTGATGCTTGTTGGCATACGACAGTATCTACACATTAAGAGAGTAAGTATTTATTCTAGTCCTTGTAATCTGGCTTTGTGCTTGTCTTTCCAGCCTGCTTATTTTCTCTGAACCCATGGTTACTGTTTCGCATTGGCTGGTGCCAAGGGCAGGCATACTTCAAGCAGAAAGTTGGTGTGGTATCACTGCTTTAGCACTAGAGGGCCCCTCAACTCCAAATTTGTCACAAATCTGCAGTTGGTGTGCTCAGATGGATTGGCAGAGTGCCCGAAAAGGGTTGTCTATGCCAGCAAACTTCTCCTTAAGGCTGAGGTGCACCCAAAAGTGTCTTCCAAAATCACCAACCTGTGGTCAGGTGCCATGGAATTCTGCTTAGCAGTGGGCCTCACTGTGGAGGGCCCAACCTTGTATTTCAAAACAATTCTTGTCTTCCTCCTTCTTTTCCTAGGCAGGCAGGAGTCTGTGTTAGTTATGCTGCCTGGGGTTGTGGGAGCAATGGACTAGAAAAAACTACACTGGGTCAAGCCCAGAAGACCAGATTCCCCTTTCAGATCCTTTCTTGTCTTTTCCTGGGAGGCTGATCCCAATGGATGGAAGTTCTTGGATTCCTTTGTACACTGGCTTTCCTTTGGGCTCGGCCAGTTGGAAGTACCTGCGGGAGGTGGGAGAGTAGAAAAGGACAGAACATTAACAGCATCATTTCCTCTCTGCCTTGCTGTAGTTCTGACAGTGCCATGCTCCTCTGGTAGGCAGCCGCTTTTCCATGGCACAGGCTATCATGAGGTCAGATAATGTGCTTCTCTCCTTTCGTCATGTCAGCCCTGAAGGTTGCACCAGCCCTTTCTTCTGCTCACCCCTCAGTGCTTCCCATGAACTTGCCCAGATTCTGTAAGTAGTCCCTTCATTCCTCTTTCCAGTCTCCTTTCAGGGTGCCATTTGCTCCTGGCAGTCGTTGAAAATGAAGGCCAATACAGGAAGGTACTTAAGGCAGTGAACAGAGGTGAGGAAAGTCGAAGCAGGGAAATGGAGCAAACGCAGAAGAAAGCAAGAAGAAAGATAAAGAACCACTTGTCAAGTGTGCTGAGACCTGACCTGAGAAGGATGATTCTGATACTTCTCCAGAGCCTTGATGTCTTCTCAGACTGAACTGGGGAGAGTGCTCTGTCTCTGAGACCAGAGAAGCTTCAATTAATGCTGAGAGACAAAGAGGTTGCAGAAACCAAGTTTCCATGGTCCACCAATCAAAGAGGCCAGGGGACAGGTAAATGTAGGCTCTAATTTTGCGCTCAAAGTGTTTTTAGAAGTCTTTGACCAATAGCAAAGTTGCTAAGGTTTCCCATAAGGAAAAGTAGTCTTCTTGTTCTTGGCAAGAACAGAGCCATGAACAGATAAGAAAAATATCACTGATACCTCTAACCATTCGTCGTATTACTAGGTCTCCAATGACAAGCCTCTCTGTAAGATGCGCTTAGTGAGAAGGATTCCCTTCTGTTTATTCAGCACGCTGTTTCGGACTGTGTACCAGATGGAAATGAAGAGTTCAGGGTGTCAGCTCTGTTATGTGATACAAGCGGCCTCTTCATTTCTGCTAATTTTTCTTCCCTTATTTGTCAGGTAAGGAACTTAAAGTCCATTTTGGTCATCTTCACTCTGCTTTTCCTGATTCTTTTTGCAGCTTCCTCCAAATAAACTCCCTAGGCTACTGGGCCTGTCATGGTCAGTTTCTTCATTGTCACCATTATTTCTCCTGTGCTTGTGTCCTGTGGACAGCAGACCTAGCATCCAGAGACTCTGTCTGAGCATGGTCTTCCTTCATTTCTCTGCCTTTCTCCTTTGAAGCCAGTCAGACCCCAAACTGATCCCCCTGGAACAAGATCTGTGCACTGGAATCGAGTGGACCAAAGTTTTCAAAGTTAGCTCCCTTGTCTCCGAGTCAGTCCCAGACCAATAAAAGGCACAGACCATCCGAGATGTTCCAAGGCTTACTCTGAGGTGCCACACAAGATGTCTGACAGCCAAAGACAGTCAATGAACGAGAATTCTTCCTTTCATTGACCCTGGATTCTACTACTGCCTGCAACCTGAGTACCAAGACCTTCCCCTGAAGGAACATGCAGGAATAGACTAGAACTGGGACAAGCCTGGAACAGTCTATGGGCCTCTCTGCCCACTTCTCAGAGGACAGCCGCTGTATTAGGCTAGGCTCGCACTCCACCCTAGTTCAAGTGTCCTCCTCTTTCCCATCCTTTAGGGTTTTGGCCCAAGCATATCTGAACTTTGAGGCTCCAAAACCTATATTTCTTTGTTTATAAGAAATGACTCAACTCTGCTTTGAGACCTATTCATGAGTGCAAATATTGTGTATCCATTAATGGCGGAGGGCAGCAGACAGTGGGGCAATATATATATACATTGTATATTTATATATTATTTATATATCATATATATAATATATATCTATAAATTTAAGGAGGGAGTCTTATTTTGGGTATATTTGACCTAAAATTAAAATAACTATAATAATCTTCATTCTAGTACATAATAAACAGTTATTTTTACTGGACTATTTAGAATATTAAAAGTTGTTCATATAAGTTTTGGGATGACTCAAGTTTCTAAACATTATCAAAGGGTATTGACCTGTTTTTACTTGATAAAGTATCGTAAGAGTAAATGTAGATTAAAGGTCATACACAGTCCATCCCTGGAGTTAGTTCACAGCAGCTGCCTTTGAAGAAGGAGAGTCAAAGGAGGAAAGGGTGATGTGAGGAGCAGCAGTCTACTCTTACTTTCCGTTTTGTACTGTTTATAAGATATATTTATATTTGTTACTCTTTTTTGTAAAGTTAATATCAACAAAGTGAGGAATTTGTCAGTGATATTTTCATCTCTTGTTTTCTGTATTTAAAAATGTAATAGATACTATGTACTTTAATAATTGGTTAAGATAAACAATAACATGCTCATTTTTGATTACCTTTAACATATGTATGCATCTGTGAAACTAGCACCACAATCAAGATAATAAACATATCCATTTTGACCACCTTACTTCATTTGCTTTATTTTCCTTTGTAATCCTTCTCACTCACGCTGCCTCTGACATTCAGACAGCCATGGCTCTTTCTGTCATTGTGGACTATTTTGCATTTTCTAAAATTTAGTACAAACATTCAGTCATGCACAATTTTCTGTCTGCCTTCTTTTGCTCAGGATCATTATTTTAAGAGTCATCCATGTTGTTGAGTGCTTTGATGCTCATTCCTTTTGGGGACTCTATTCCACTTTAGAAACATACCATCATTACTTCCAATGGAGTATTTAAAGATTACTGAACAGACACCTGCCACAAATGCATGTATACAAGTCTTGGTACAGACTTTCTCTGGGGAGGGCTAGGTTAGATAGTAGGTATCAACTTACCTGTTTCATAAATGGCTAAAGTGGTTGTAGCATTTTATATTTTCATCATCATTACATGACAGACCCAATTCCCCATTCCCTGGTCACTACATGATATGGTTGGTCTGTTTGCTTGCTTTAAATGAGCATATTGATAAATATATAGTAAGTGGTATTTCATTGAGTTTTAAATTTGCTTTTCCTTCATGACAGGCATTTTTTAAAATATCTTTTGTCTAGTTCTTATCCATGTATCTTTTTTTGCCAAAGTGTTCAAATCTGTCACCCATTTAAAAAAATATAGACTTTTTTGTGTGCTTATTATTTTTAAAGTTTCTTACATACCTGAATATGTCTTTTTTGTTACAAAATGATTTCTAAATATTTTATTCTAGTGCATGACTTAAAATTCCTGTCTTGAAACCAGTAACTTGACAAAGAGGTACAGACATGTAGGATCTCAACAGCCTTGGGAGGTTGGCACTTAATCCACTGGAGAATAGATTAAAAGGTGCCTGAGCAGCCTTGGTCTGGCTCCCCAGCAGCTGTAGAGCCCTCTCTACCTCCCACCTTACAATAAATAGGGTGACAGGATAGAAATGTTCCAGTGGGGTGGAACAGAGGAGGTCCTACAAAGATTTGGAGGAGACATCTCTGCACAGGCCTGGGAACAGCCCCGGGCTGTCACAGCTTGAGGGTGCCACAGCAATGGGGGGAGTGACACAGACACAACCAGGGTGAGGAGTCGGTGAGCCACCAAGACTACCCAGGAAGCTGCTGACTGAATACTGGCCCTGGCCCCACATCCAGAGTCCAAAATCAGCCCCGTATCCAGCACTAATCCTACTGCAGAACTGGTAGAGTTACCCAGCAGGTTTGGGCTATGACTGGGACATTGGCACAGGACTGTGGACACCAGAGGAATTGTTTCTTTTTCTTTTTACTTTGTTTCAGTTTCTTTTTCTGTCTTCTTTTTCTTACGTTTAATGTCATTTAGGTTTTTACCTTTATTTTTGTTCTATTCATCATCTTCCTCTCTTTCCTCAACTGTCTCTCTTGATTTATGATATTTTAATATGAGTGAACATTATCTAGAGTCTTTCTGGTTTGCTTTTATAAGTTTTTGTTTCTCCTTCATTTTTTCTCTCCTGCCCTCTTCTTCAGTTTCCCAAAGCTTGAGTTATCATCCTTCGTGCTTCAGCCTTGCTTCTGCTATATTTCTCGTAATTTATCTCACTGTTTTGCCCCCTGCACCTCTTAAATTTCCCCACCACAGGGTAAATTCACTCTACTAAGTTCCTGATTTATGTTGGATTTTGTTATAGAACTGTAGATCTTGTTTCTGTGATTAAAGGTAAGAAATTACTAGTTACCAGACTTTGTCAGTTTCTGGGTTGTGCTTAATGCTATTGTTATTGCTAATTGTAATGCATTACACAAGATGTCATACCTGTTGTAATCAGCTTTACTCCCTTGACAGTATGACAGCACTGGGATTGTATGGGGTCATAATCTGCACCAATAGACCAGTATCAAAGGACTTGGTGCTGAGCCAAACAGCTAGCAGCATCTCATTTTTAATGAACTGAAAAGGTAGTCTCTTGGAACAAACACAAAGATAAAGAACAACCTACACCCAGAAGACATCTCTTGAGGAACATAACATTTCCTAGGGGAGCCTCAATCCTGGTGATAAAACTATGTACCTTAAGAAATTTACAAGCATCAACACAAAAAACAAAATAAAATTTAAAATATTTTTAAATTTTAAAAATTTTAAATATGTTTAAATTTTAAAAATATAAAATGACAAGACACAAAAGCAAAATGCATCCCCAGACCTCCAGCATACCCAGGGCAAGTCCAGAGAACATTGAGATAGAGCAAATCAAAAGCCACACACTTGCGTTTTCTGAAATGATAATAGCAGAGGTTAAATAAAACAGATCAATGAAACTATAGAGAAAATAATAGTTAAAAAGAAATGAAGTTCAAAATGAATGACTTGCTCAATGTATCTGGAATAGACCAGATTTTAAAAAATTAAAAAAACAAAGCAGTTTAGGAAAATGATGGAAACCATCGCTGTCCAACATAGAAAAGAAATGGAATATATGAAACATTCAAATAAATAAATATCAAGGAGAATTTAAATTCCATTGAAATTATATGCAACTTAAGGAACAAAGGTGAGGAAAGAATATCAGATTCCGAAAACAAGATTGTGGTTAGCAACCATAAAAAGATACTTTTTAAAAAATTAAGTTTATTGGTATAATTTACATATATATAATGATCAGTTCATCATAGGGAATTTGTGCCAGTACATGCTGTATCTTGGCCCCTCGTTTTTTTGTATTCCCCTACCCTCCCTTTAACCCCTCTTCCTCTCCTTATTTCAAAGCTTTGTCTCCATTTTATCTTTCTTTTCTCTTTTTTCTTTTCCCTTCCTTCCTTTCTCCCTTCTTCTTCCCAAGTTACTCTTTCTTTTGAGCAACTTCTTTCCATTTCACAATATTTATTATAAATTTTGGTCCATATTTACACTTTCAGTTTCTCACACCAGGGGATACTGCAATATGTACACATGTGAGTTCGATTAATTTCAGTTAAGAGAATGGTCACAAGTTGCATCCATTTACCTAGAAATGTCTCAGGTTTGCTCTTCTTTATGGCTCAGTAATACTCCATTTTATTAAAAAACACATCTTTTTTATTCATTCCTTGGATGATAGGCATTTAGGTTGTTTTCAATATTTAGGTATTACAAACTGTGCTGTTATAAACATGAGAGCATATATGTTGCTGTGGTATGATATTTTTAATTTAAGGAAGATTCCCAGAAGAGGTATAATTTGATCAAATAGGATTTCTAGTCCTAGTTTTCTGAAGACTTTCCACACTAACTTTCACAGTGACTCTACCGGTCTACTCACACCAATAGTGGAGAAAGTTTCCTTTTCCCCACAGCCCCTTCAGCATTTGTTATTGATTAATTTCTTGAAAATAACCATTCCTTTTGCAGTGAGATGGAATCTCAGCATTGTTTTAATTTGCATCTTTTAACCAATGATCTTGGATATTTTTTCATATATTTATTTTCCATTTTATTTCATCATCTAATTATGGATGTATCTCAGATGCTCATTTTTGAACTGTGTCTTTATATTTTGGGGGTCTGATTTTTTTCAGTTCTTTATATGTTCTAGATAAATGTCCTTTGTCTGAGGGAAAATTGGCTAAAATTTTCCCCACTCTGTTAGCTATCTTTTACTGTATTGGTGATTTCTTTTGCTGTGCAGAAGCTTTTTGCTAGGATGAGATCCCAGTTGTTGATTTTTTTTGTACTATTTCCAATGCAATCGTGGTTTTGTTCATGAAATATTTGCCTCTACCTGTGACTTTCAGAGTTCTGTACGTGCTCTATTTTGGCAGATTTAGTGTTTCTGCTTTAATATTTAGATCTTTGATCAATTCCAATTTTAGTTTAGTGCATGGTGATAGACACAGGTCTAGTTTTAGTCTTTAGTACATTAAAAATTGTTTTTGCTGTTCTAGATCTCTTCAGGTTCCAAATGAATTTTAGGAATATTTTCTCTACTTATGTAAGATATGCTAATAGCATTTTGATAGGGATTGCATTATATTTGTATAATGATTTGGGGAGTATGACCATTTTCACTATGTTGGTTGTTCCTATCCATGAGCAAAGGATGTGCTTCTACTTTCTGATCTTAGTTTTCAGAGTATTATAATCTTCTGTGTATAGATCTTTTACTTCTTTTATTAGATCAACTAATATATATTTCATTTTTTTGAATGCTATATTTATATGTATGGTTTTCCTAATTTCTCTCTCTGTGACTTTGCAGTTTCTATACAGGAAAGCTATTGATTTTTGAGGGTTGATTTTATATCCACTACATTACTGAATTTGGTTATTAAATCTATATTTATTTTGATGGAGTTTTTGGCTACTTCTATGTAGAGTATCTTGTCATCCACCAATAATAATAATTTAACCTTTTCCTTTCCTATCCTTATACCTTTCATTTGTTTTTCCTGTCTAATTGCTCTGGCTAATATTACCAGAACTATATGGAATAGAAGTTATGGTAGTGAACATCCTTGTCTCCTTCCTGAATTTAGAGTGAAAATTTTCAGCTTTAACCATTTAGCATAATGTTGGCTGTTGGTTTGTCATAGGTTACTTTTATTAGATTGAGGTAAAGAGCTTCTATTCCAATTTTCTGTAGGGTTGTATCATGAATGAGTGTTGGACTTTGTCAAATACTTTTTCTGTATCTATTGAGATGATCCTGTGACTTTTTTCTTTGGTTCTGTTAATATGGTGTATTACACTTTATTGATCGGTGTATGTTTAATCATCCCTATGTCCTTGGGATGAATCCTACTTGGTCATGATGTACAATCTTCTTGATGATGTGCTGCATTCTTTTAAACAGTATCTTATTGAAGATTTTTGTGTCTATGTTCATTAGGGAGATTGACCTTTAGTTTTCCTTTTTGGTTGGGTCCTTCTCTGGTTTTGCTATGAGGATGGTACTTGCTTCCAGGAATAATTTTGGGAGGGTTGCTTCCCTTTCAATTTCATTAGAGAGTTTTAGCATTTGTGACATTAAATCTTTTCTAAATTTCTTGTAGAATTCAATAGTGAATCCTTAAGGACTTGAGCTTTTCTTCATTGATAAGTTTTTAATTACATTTTAAATTTCATTGACTGATAGCAGGTTATTCAGAATTTCTTCATCTTCTGGATTCAGTTTTGGTAAATCATAAGTGTCTAGAGATCTATTCATTTCTTCTGTGTTTTTTGTCTTGTTAGAGTACAGGTTCTCTAACTAGGCATTGATGATCTGAATTTCCACATGATCTGTTATAATTTCATCTTTTTTTCTTAATTGTTTGAATTTGAGTCTTTTCTTTCTTCTTTTTGATAAGGATGTCTGAGGATTTATCAATTTAGTTAATCTTCTAAAGAAGCAACTCTTTGATTCATTGATTCTTTGTATTACTGTCTTATTCTTGATTGCATTAATTTCTGATCTGATCTTTATAATTTCCTCTCTAGTACAGGGTTTGCATTTGATTTGTTATTCTTTTTCTAGAAGTTTGAGGTTCAACATTAAGTTGTTTATGTGAATTTGTTTTGTTTTCTGATATGAGAATTCACCACTATAAATTTCCCTTATAGGACCTCTTTCATTCTGTGCTGGTATGTAGTACTGAGATTACCATTTAACTGTAGATAATGTTTAATTTCTTTTTAATTTCCTCTGTGACCCATTGCTTGTTCAAGAGGGTGTTATTACATTTCCATATGTTTATGTAGTTTTTGTGGTTTCTTTTGCCATTGATTTCCATTTTCATTGCACTATGGTCAGATAATATACATGAGAAGTTTTCAGTTTCTTTGTATTTACTTCAGCACATGCTATGGGCTATTATGTGGTATAATTTGGATATTGTCATATGTGAAGCTGAGAAGAATGTGTATGCTAATGTTATGGGGTGGAACACTCTGTAGACATCTACTAAGTCCATGTGTTCACAGTTTTGGTTCAGTTCTGATATTTCCTTGTTGATTTTTATCTAATTGGTCTATCTAATTGTGAAAAGGGCATATTAAGTTCCCCCAATACAATTGTGTTTGCGCTTATTTGATTTTTCATGTCTGTCAATATTTGTTTTATGTAGTTGAGTGCATTGGTGTTTGGTGCATATATATTTATGATTGTTATCTCTTCTTAAATAGGAGTTTTTCCTTAACAATATATAGTGACTTTGTCTCTTTTGATCATTCTTGGCTTGAAGTTGACATTGCTTGCGAATATAATTGCTACCCTGCTTTTTTCTGGGTTTCTGCATCACGGAGTATTGTTTTCCATTTTTCAACTTTCAGTCTGAATTTGTGAGTTAAGTGTGTTTCTTGTATACAGCATATTGTTGGATCTTGCTTCTTGATCCATTCTTTCAGTTGGTTTCTTTGGTGAATTGAGACCATTTACATTGATTATAACTGATATGTATTCGCTTGTCTCTGTCATATTATTACTCTGTTGTTGGATTCCTGTATTTTCCCTCTGTTTAATTGCTTGCGCCACCTGTTGACTTCCTCAGATTGGTGTTCTTGTGTTTGTAGTCTTTGTTTTTTTCTAATACATAGCTCAAAGCATTTTTTAGACCTTTTAGTAGGTTTTGTGGTCATGAACTTCTTCAGTTGTTCTTTGTCATGGAATTAGCATATTTCTCTATCAATTTTGAAAGATAGTTTTGCAAGTTGTATCAATGTGGGTTGAAGGTTTTTTTCTTTTAGGGCTTAAAATATCTCACTCCAAGTTCTCCTTGTTTTGAGGATTTGTGTCGAGCATTCTGCTGTCATTCTGATGAGCTTTCCTTTATAGGTGATTTTTTTTCTTCTGACCACTTTTAATATTCTGTTCTTGTGCTGAATTTCTAGAATATTGATCAGTATATACCTTGATTTATATGATTTATTTTGACCAAGGCTATTTGGAGTTCTATATGCTTCACTTACTTGTATGTCAAATTCTTTTTCTATGTTTGGGAAGTTTTCTGCCATTACTTCTGTAAACAGGTTTTTTATGGCATTTACACTGTCTCCTGCTTTCTCATATACTTCAATCTTATGTTGTTCTGCTTTGCTTCATCTTGCAGCTGTTATATTGATTTTTTTATGGTCTCTTGATGTTTTAAAAATATCTTTCTTTTTGTGATCATTAGCCACAATCCTTTTTTCTAGATCTGATATTATGCCCTCAGCTTTGTTCAATCTATTGTGTACACTTTCAATGGAACTTTTAATCTCCCAAATTTCTGTTTGGTTCTGTTTCATGAATCTATTTCTTTCCCATTTTGGTCGTTCATGGTTTTCATAAGCTCCTCTATTGTTTTATCTGTGTCTTCTCTAATGTTCTTCACTTTGAGCATCCTTCCATTTGCTTTTTCACTTCTGCTACTATCATTTCAGAGTGTTCCATGGGGTGGTTCCCAATTTCCCCAATCTCATGTGCTCTGGACTTGTCCTAGGTGGGCTGGTGATCTGGGGTTGCATTTTGCTTCTGCATTTTGTCATTTTATATTTTATATTTTTAATTTTATTTTGTCTTATGTATTTATATGCTGCAACCCATGTGACCCTTGAGGTTCTTGGGGTGAAGGGCCATGAGAGGATGAGAAAATGAAGAAAAGGCAAAGCTGCAGTCAAGTGAAGCTCTTACTCTCCTGATGGGAGAGAAGGAACTGCTCAACCATTGCAGCATATTTATTTATAACCTCTAAAGAAGAATGTCAATTTCAACTCTGCTGCTTAGCAAATTGTTTGCCTGGCTGGTCTGGGCCCCTTGCCTTCTTGGTGCTGGAACAGCTTATTTATGTGGCTTGTTTTTGGTTCACCGTGTTTTCAGGGCTAGTATTGCTTTAATTCCACACATGTGATCAATCTCCAGCTTCAATGACTCTCTACATTTATACTTGTGGATTTCTAATGGTAGATACCTTTATCACTATTATGAAGGCTATGCTAGAAATGTCTGTTCCTCAGGGATGTCTTCTAGATAAAGTGATTCTTGGTCTTTTTGTCTATTCCAAGACCTACCTTCCCAATTTGTTAATGATGAGAAGTTGCTATCTATTTGACTTAGCAGCAAGTCCTTTGATATTAGGTTATGATAATTGGTACGATCCCATACCATCCAAGTGTTATAATAAAAGACAGAAAAACTGATTATAACAGGTATGACATCCTGGTGAAAGTAGCACATTCAGCAATAGCCAAACATCAAGTGCAGCCTTGCTACTGACAAATTGTGGTAACTATTAACCTGATACCTATGGCCATATAACTATTAACCTGATCCCTATGGTTACAGTTATATAACAAAATCCAACATATACCAGGAACTTGTATGCACTGATTTTCCACTAGCAGAGTGATTTTATCCTGTTATCTGTGTGTGTGTGTGTGTGTGTGTGTGTGTGTGTGTGTGTGTGTGTGTTAGGGAAAAGGAGACTTAAGAGGGATAGGGAACAGTACAGAAAGATGAATGATGTCAAATATAGTAGAAACAAGGCTCGAGGGCCAAGGATGACCACCTAAGGTTTGGAAACTTAGAGGAGAACACAGGAGAGAAAAAATGAAAGAGAAAGCACTAGAGTATTGAAGTGAGCCAGAAGGAGAAGAAACAATGTTAACTCATATGAAAATATCATGGAATTAAGAGAAAAAGTTGAGGAAAGAGAGAAAGAAGATGAACAGAAGAAAATAAAAGAAAGGCAAGAAACCCAAGTAGTGAAAAAAAGAAAGACAATATCCACAACCAGACAGAAAAAGGAAAATCAATCAAGCATATAAAGAAAAGTAGTAAAATTCATCTGGTGTCCACAGTTCTGTGGTAGGTCCAAGTTGGATCCCGGAAATGTGGTGTGTACTCCAGCCAAGTTTACAGTAGACTTTGTGCTGATTATGGGAATGATCTTGGCCACTTGGTGTAGGGGCTGGGACTGGTCTTCTGTTGCTGGAGTTCTCCCTGAACCCTTTGATACAGAATGGCAGCCTGCCCATCTCTCTCTGTTGCATGTGTTTGTGTGCTGGAACACAAGGCTGGCTCACCTCATTTACCAACTGCTGGCCTATATTCTCCACGCTGCTTTACACTTTTCCATGTTGCTGGTCCTGCCTGCCATCTTGATGCCAAGCTGCCTTTCTCTTGCTGGTTCCATCTGCCAGAATGCATCCATGGTCCTGCTCTCACTGTGTCCAAGAAAGATACCTTAAAAATAGCAAAGAAACATTAGAAACAAATTTTATAACTTCTGGCTGAGGCAAAGAATAACATAAGAATGATTGGAGTCAATGGGAAAGCAAGAGACAGCATAAATTCTGTAAAAATCCTGTTTATAGAAGTAACAGCAGAAAATTTTCCAAACATAGATAAAAAAATTTGACATACAAATAAGTGAAGCATATAGAACTCCAAATAGCTATGGCAAAAATGTCTACACCAAGGCATATAATAAAGATTCCAGAAATTTATCACAAGAACAGAATATTAAAAGCAGTTAGAGAAAGGAAACAAATCACTTATAAAGGAAAGACCATCAGAACTACATCAGACTTTGGTATAAATGTTGGTGTAGTCAAAGACTTCATGAATAAAACCTTGACTATTAAAAAGCTTTTGCATAGCAAAGAAATAACTAGCAGACTGATTACAAGAGGCAATCTGCAGAGTGGGAAAAAATTTAGTTAGTTGTTCTTCAAACAAAGAACTACTATCTAAAATACACAACTGAAAAAAATCAGACCTCTCCAAAATATAAAGACAGTACAAAATTAGGGCATCTGAGATGAATACATACTAATCAGATGAAGAAATATATACCACAAATAAATATATGAAAAAACAATTATATATTTCACCATCACTGATCATTTATTGCTAATGACTTTCTTTCTTTATTTCATTTTTAAAAAGAGAAACAAAAATGGTAGAAATAATACAGAATTTCAAAAAAAGGTAAGAAATCAACACTAGTTAATATATTACATATTGTTATCTTAGAAGTAGTTGTTCAAGTTACAAAATCTAAGCATAAAAAAATGAACAATTAAACACTGACAGCACAAATGATTCTTTTTGATGAACTAACAGAGAATTAGTATGGTTATCTATCTTGCACACTTAAACATACATACAGTTGTATGTGTATACCTAAAAGTTGTTCTTTCCTTTTGAGTACTTTCTTTCCCTTTCCTTATTACAATGTCTTTTGCACATTTTGGATCTTATTACTCTTTCAGTTTATTATTATAATTATTATTATTAATTATTTTTACACTAGGGAGACAATATGATATTTACAAATGTGAGTATGATTTATTTCACTTGTGAGTATGGTCTCAAGTTGCCTCCATTTACCTATAAAAGCTTCAAGATCACCCTTTTTATAGCTGAGTAATATTTCATTGCATAAAAGTACCACATCTTTTTCATCCATTCTGCTACTGATGGGTATTTTGGTTGTTTCCAAGATTTAGCTATTACAAATTGCGCTGCTATAAACATGGGTGCATGTCATGGTTTATGTCGCTGGCCCCCAGGCCTCATGTATTTGCATTGTACATTTGTGACTGGTTCATTGTCTAGTACTTGGATTGATGGTGTCGGTGCTACACCCTCCTAGGGGGTGGAGCCAGGATGTGATGTAATGGCAGGAAGAAGGTGTCTCTCTCTCTTGCTGGTTCCCGCTTGCTGTTTGCAGCCGCCATGAACTGTGGCCCCGCCATGCCACCCTGCCTTGGAGCCAACTGAGTATGGACTGTAACCTCCAAAAACTGTAAGAAAGAAACCTTTCCTTTCCCAACTTGGGGCATCAGGTATTTTGTCTCAGCGACAAATAAAAAGTAAATAAGACAGAATTTGGTACGGAGGAGTGGGGTCATTGCTGTGACTACCTTACCATGTTTTTTGAGAGGCTTTGGAAATGGCTTGTGGGCAGAGTTTGGAAAGGTTCAGACATGTTGCCTGGATGCACAGAGCTGGAGCAACTTAGGTTGCTCTGTAGAGGAGATTCTGGTCAGAGCTCAGGAGACCAGAAGGCTAGAAAGCCTGATGGTAAAGACCAGGCTTGTGAGGTTTCTGCTGGGAAGGAGGACTGCATTGGTTGTTGGACTCCCTATGATGTGTGTTTATGGCTTGGCAGAAAGTTTGTCTGCATTTTGCTCATGCCCAGAGACTTTGCCTTAGACTGAGATTAAGGGTAATGGACTGATTAATCTGGCAAAGGAAATTTCAAGGCAGTCAAACCTTGAGGCTGTGGCATGGCTATTGCTGGGGGCTTTTAGCCAGATCTATGTTGCAAATCAAGAGCAAAGAGCCCAGCAGGATAATTTAAAACACTGAGTTTGGCCAGAAGGAAAACTCCAGTAAAGCTGTGGATTGTAAAGATAGTGCCCAGACTTTAATTGCTGCGAAGAAACAGAGAGATAAGAAAGATGGCCACTGGGCATCCCAGGAAGCAGTGGGTCTCCACCCTTTGCAGCCACATGAGGTTCCAGAATGGCGGCAACATAGAAAAGCTTTTTTTCACAATCGGGTTAACAGAGCCCAGCAATCTAGGCAATCGACCCCTACAGCCAAGAGAGAGAAAAGCCTGGCTACTGCTCCAACTGGCAGCACTTGGTGGCATCCACTTGGTGCTGATTTTAGGTGCAAGGAAAATGCTCAAATTCTGAGGGTAAGAAGGCTTCCACCTCAATTACAAAGGGCCTGGGAGGCCAAGTAGTGTGCCCCTGAGAGGGCAATATGTAAAGATGTAAGTGTGAAGCCAAAGGTGCAGTGGAGACCCCAGAAGTTTGGAAAAGCCAAGAACGTGGGTCATCCAAGGAAAGCTGCAAAAACTGAGCAGAAAAGGTTTAAGAGAAAAGCTGCCGGGCTGAAATCCCTGGAAGCGCCGTGGGGGTGGAATCACCCAAGCCTTTTGGAGCTTGTAACCAGATTGCTTCAAATGCTGAGCATGGAACTCTAGGACTTAACATTTGCCCTGCTGGATGTTGGACTTGCTCTGTTTCCAATGCTTTATATTCCCCTGTTTGTAACTTTTGGAATGGTAATGTTTATTTTGTGTCTTTCCATTTTAGAAATGTTTAACCTTGTTTCACTTGTACAGGGGGTTACAGTTAAGAGTTTGCCATAGATATTAGAGGAGACTTGGGACTTGGACTTCTCAGCAACGCTGAAAATGTTAGGATTTTGGCAACTCTTGGAAATGGACTAAATGTCTTTTGTATAAAGGTTGTACATGAGTCTTTGGAGGCCAGGTGTGGAATGTCATGATTTATGTTGGTGGCCCCCAGGCCTCATGTATTTGCATTATACATTTGTGACTGATTCATTGTCTAGTGCTTGGATTGATGGTGTCAGTGCTACACCCTCCTAGGGGTGGAGCCAGGATGTGATGTAATGGTAGGAATAAGGTGTGTCTCTCTCTTTTGCCGGTTTCCGCTTGCTGTTTGCAGCCGCCATGAACTGCGGCCCTGCCATGCCACCCTGCCTTGGAGCCAACTGAGTATGGACTGTAACCTCCAAAAACTGTAAGAAAGAAACCTTTCCTTTCCCAACTTTGGGCATCAGGTATTTTGTCTCAGAGACAAATAAAAAGTAACTAAGACAGTGCACATATATCACTGTGTCATGACATTTTCAATTTTTCTGGGAAAATACTCAGGGAATATCTGGATTGAATAGGGCTTCCAGTCCTAGGTTCTGAGAAATCTCCATATTGATTTCCACAGTGGCTGCACCAGTCTACACTCCCACCAACAGTGGAGCAGTGTTCCTTTTTCCCCACAGCCTCGCCAACATTTGTTATCAGTTGATTTCTTGATGGCAGCTATTCTTTCAGGAGTGAGATGGAATCTCAATGTTATTTTAATTTGCATTTCTCTAATGACCAGTGATGGTGAACATTTCTTCATGTATTTATTTGCCATTTGTATATCTTCATCTGAGAAATGTGTATTCATCTTAGGTGTCCATTTTTGGATTTGGTCTTTGAATTTGGGGGCCTTGGTGTTTTTAATTCTTTGTATGTTCTGGATATAAGTCCTTTGTCTGAGGAACTGCTGGCTAAAATTCTTTCCCATTCTGTGGGTTTTCTTTTCACCTCATTGATGATTTCTTTTGAAGTTCAAAAACTTTTTAATAATATGAGATCCCAGTTGTTGATTCTTTGAAGTACCTCCCGTGTGGTTTGCATTTTGTTCATAAGCTCTTTGCCTGCCCCATATGTCTTCAAAATTTCTACCTACCTTGTCTTCCAGTAGATTTAGTATTTGTATTTTAGTATTTTGATCTTTGATCCATTTTAACTTTAGTTTAGTGCATGGTGATCATCATTGGTCATTTGAGAGATACAAATTAAAACAATGCTGAGATTTCATCTCACTCCAAAAAGAATGACCATTATCAAGAAATTAACCAGTACCAAATGCTGGCAGGGCTGTGGAGGAAAAGGAATATTTTTCCACTATTGGTGTGAGTATAGGCTGGTGTGACCAATATGGAAATTAGTGGGGAGATTCCTGTAAAATCTAGGACTAGAGGTTTCCATTTGACCCAGCTAAACCACTTCTAGGTATCTTCCTGGAATAATTAAAAACATTATATCACAGCAATATATGGGCACTCATGTTTATAGCAGCATAGTTCGTAATAGCTAAATCTTGGAAGCAACCTAAATGCCCATCAACCAAGGAATGAGTAAGAAAGATGGGGTACTTTTTTTTGTATGGGGGATCAAACTCACAATCTTGTACTTGCAAGCAAGCACTTGTGCTGCTGAGTTAAACCCCTGGCAAGGGGTGCTTTTATATAGTAGAGTAATACTAAACCATAAAGAAGGATACACTTGAGACATTTCTAAGTAAATGAATGCACCTTGAGACCATACTCTTAAGTGAAATAAATCAGTCACATGTGTAAATATAACGTCTCCCTGCTGTGAGAAATTGAAATTGTAAATATGGACCAAAATTTATAATAGATATTGTGAAGTGGGGAGAAACTGTTCGGAAAGAATGAATGACTAGGGAAGGGGAAGAGGGAAAGGAAAGGAAAAGAAAAAGGAGACAAAGCTTTGTAAATAAGGAGGGGAAGAGGAGTTGAACAGAGGGAAGCAAATAGGGAAAAAAAAAAAAGGAGGGATCATGATATATCAAATTCCCTATGGTGAATGTGATCATTATGTATTTGTAAATTATACCAATAAACTAAATGAAAATAAAACAAAACTCTTCTCCCCTCGAGTATACTGTAACCTTCTTGTAGTTTTTTCATTGCAGTAAATGTACTCGTCAGCTACTCAACTCCTCAAATCACAATTGTGGAAGTCATCTCATTTTTCTCTTTCATCCCCCACACCCAATTTATTGACAAGTGTTATTTATTAAAACTCCAAGATTTACCTATCACTTTTTTCATTGAGTCCCAGTCTAAACCAGTATTTACAGGTGTTGTTTGTCTGATTCCTGATTTTAAAAGGTCACGTACTACAGTAGCAGTCTTCTAACATGTATCTTTCAACTTTGTTTCCTTGTAATTCTTTGACAAAGCAGTTAAAATTATATTCTAGAAATATAAACCAGACCATGTTACTTCTTAAGGTACAACCCTTCAGTGACATTACTTTAGCTTGTGTTGCTCATCTCCTCATTCACTATCTTCTAGCTATCTGATCCTCCGCCTAGTCCTCTGAAAGATGCAGTTTTTCTGCCTGTGATCTTTGTACTTACAAACTTCAAGGAGGACGAGAACAATGTGCACCTTGTTTCCAGGTCCAGACCTGCATAAGTAGTCATTACATATTTGCTACCTTTTAAAAAACATATAAATGAAATATTTGCTGGGTGAGTGAATGGTGTATCCTCTATTTACAATTTTTACCTTAATTATTACCTGGGTAAATATTATTTATCTTTTAGGGGTCTCTCATTTCATTCCTTAAAGAAATCTCCTGTCTTACTCTCTCTGCTGTAGGCAGCTACTCTTACTTGCAACAGAGGTAGGCACTGACTCAGTCTGGGCTGGCATTCTCTCATTCCCTTCTTCTGATCAATTAAGCCTTCTTCTCAGACTGCCGTATAAAGAAGTAGTGAAGAAAACTCTCTGTCCTTGGGCCAGAATGCAGCTCATCTATGAGTCATGTTTTCTGATATGTGAAGAAAGTTTCTCTGAAGTAGAAAAGAATGAAGCCAACTCACAGAGACACAGAGAAGAGGAACAAAGAGAGTGTTCTGATAGCAAGCCAATCTCTGGATGTCATCATTCATTCCTGAAGCCTTTGCAAAATCTGGATTACAAGCTCATCCTTGCATCTATGAGCTACCCTGATAGTTTTTCAGTAAAGTCATTTTTTTTGCTAAGTTTGTTCAGATCAAGTTTCTGTTATCTCTAACGAAAAGATGTATTACGAATATACATGCGTCGTCCTCCCACTCTAAACTATATCTTCCTTAAATACTCTTTAAAACACTGTGCTTTTTAAAAATACTTATCAGAATGCATAAGTACATATTTATTTGTGTATTTATTTGTTAAATGTTGGTTTCCTCATGGATGACGGAAACTATTTTGTTTTGCTCACTACTTTGTCTTCAACACATAGTATAGTGTTTTATCCATACCAAGCACTCAGTGCATATTTGTCAAATTAATGAATAAATAAATGACATTGTGGTTGACTAGATATGAAGGGGGTCCAGAAAGGGAGGAGGCTTAGGATGACTGTAGAGTTTCTGCCTTTGCCAAGAGGGTGGGGAATGATATCATTAACTTTCTCTGGGAACATGAGGAGAAGCCAGTATGGGAGAAGAAGAATATGGCCAAAGTTTTGGACATGAGCTTGCGGTCGTCTTGGTATGTACAATGAGATTGTCCAGTAAATAGGGAATATGCTTATGCCCAGAGAAGACTGTACTAGAGATTAAATTTCAGAGGCCTTCGATAATACGCAACATAGGAGCATGGAAGGTAGATGAGACCCTCCAAGAACATGAAACAGGAGAGAACTGATGACAGGAGAGCCCAGGGGAAGAGCCCGCAGGGTGGTGTAGATCAGGGACATCCAGTAGTCCTCAGAGTCTCCCTGATGGGCCTGGCGAGTCACTGGTCAAGAGATCTAGTCCTGGGTTTGCAGCAATCTTTGAGAAGAAGATAGTCTGGAGCCAAGCCCAGCATCCTTGAGCTTTTGGAAGTTAAGTGCCCTCTAGACCAGGAAAGAATTTCCCACTGAGACACCACCTCTCTCTGCTCAGAACTGTGCATCAGTCACCTCAGGTCAGTCTTTGACTAGCTGACGTGTACTAGAAGTTTTAAAAACATTTCCATATATGAATATGTTTCATCTTGAATGTTCTGAAGTAGAAGCCGCATTATGCCCACTTTATAGAAAAATCAAAGACTAGGGAAGGTTTGAAAAAGAAAAAAAAAACCTTGCCCTGAATCTAACGTCTGGGAAGTGTCTGTGCCAGAACCTCAGTGATCTTTCCACTATAGGTTTTGTCTTCTCTTCAGCTTTGTGCTACATGGAGAATCAGGAGATTTGCTTTGTGAGCATCATGGAGAATAAAGGTCTCAGAGGGCACAGTCAGCAGCCTGAACATTAACTCATTGCCAACTTGCCAGACTTACGTCTGGGAGGACAAAGCTGCAAACCCATCCCATCCTGGGCTATTTTCTCTGATGCCACCAACTGGATCTGTGTGATTTACTCTAGTGATTCTTGCTTTGGGGCAGGTTTCTGACCAGGCCTTTTGTTTCTGTAGTTTTTTAGACTTCTTTCTGCCAACTAGCAGAATTCCTTCTCAAGGGGTGTCCTTACTTTCTCCCCAGAATATCATGGAAAACAGAGATCCAGTACTCTGCACTGAATTGAACTTGGGATTTTCCTAACTCTTAAAATAGAATTATTCATCAGGACAAGAAGAGTTTCTGGAAATTTAAAAGCAATATACACACCTGCATGCATGCACACTCATACACAATCCTTTTAAAAGAAAAAAACAATTTTTTGTAAAAATGAGCATGGCTTCAAATACCTTTTAGATGCCATTACTGATTTAAAGCCAACTTATTAGTTTAGAGCCATAAAACACATTAGAGCTCAGTTTGCTCCAAAATTTATCACATCTGGTATACTTACGCAGTCCTGGAGAAAGTGGGAGGGAGGTAGACAGAATGTAGGAGGGAAAAGGGAATTCCCATCTTTTCCTTTGAGTTTTCCAAGAAAACAAAAATTATTCTCAAAGAAATCCAATTTTTCCAACTCTTACCATGACCCAGAAAAATATACTTGCACAATCTACCCCTCCCAGTCAATATCCCATATACTTCCACACTGGAGGGAATACCGCATTGTCCATGTTTTCACCTCCCCCTCACCAGGATTGACCAGGCGCAGGGGAGCGTCACTGTTTATCTAGAGCAGGCACACCCAAACCAATGCATCTTCCAGTAGACAGGAACAGATAAATCTCCCAGGGAAATTCTTATCCCTGTGTAACACATTTATAATTCCACAGATATTTCCTGGATGTCTTCCATGCTAGGAATAAAACAAAGGATAGAGGTAGAAAGGCAAATAAACTACAATGTCTTCCTGGAAGGATCTCATAGACTGATGGAAAGAACCAACAAGCACATCATCAGTTCTGGCACAGCCTGTTGTGTCTTTAGAGATGAACAAAAAGGGCTCCATTTGCATAAGATGGGTTTTCCTGGAGAACTTCCTGGAGCAGGAGGACTTCCTAGAGAAACATCTGCCTGAGGCTTGTCTTGTTGTGGAAAAAAAAAACTCAGCAGAGTGGGGAGATGCATCACAGGTACAGGGAATAGCATGAAAAATAAGGAAGGAAGGAAGGAAAGAAAGAAAGAAAGAAAGAAAGAAAGAAAGAAAGAAAGAAAGAAAGAAAGAAAGAAAGAAAAAGAAAGAAATTGATGCTTTTCCAGAGCTATAAATAGACCAATATACCTTGAGCCATCAGAGAAGAGGTGAAGCTAGAGAAGAATGCAACTGTCACACTGTAAAGAGGTTAGATTACTGAATTTTATTTGGAGTCAGCAAATTTTTTTATAAAGGTATAAACAATACATACTTTAGGTATCGGGTCATGTGATCTCTGGAGCAGCTGTTCTACTCTACTGCTGTAGCACAGTAGGCACCATATCAAACATATAAATCAATGCACATGATTATAGTTCAATAAAACTTTATTTACAAAAACAGGTAGAGAGGCAATTTGGCCTGTGCACTGAAATCTGAAGACCCCTGCTATAAATCACAATCACTCAGAAATAGGCTAGCAACACTTTTCAATTTGCCTAAGAGTTCCACAGTTTTTAGCACTAAAAATCCTACAGTCTTGGAAGCCCCCCATCCCATGTATCCCTGGACAGTTGATCACTCAACCTAGGGAACTTGTTAAAAACTGTGGGCTCCTGATCATTGAATGACAAACTGGTGTTAGAAAAGTTACCAGTGATGGGGCATCATCACTGAGCAAGAGAATGGATTCCTGTGTCAGAGGCTTTGTTCTCACGACAGGAATATGTACCCAGATAGCCCTGTCCACGATGACATGAGAAGATGGCCAGTGTGAACATTTGTGAGAATAGATGTAGCTGAGCAGAAGCACCCAACTCAGGCTGAGCATTTCTTGGTTTCTGAAAAATGTTTTTCAGGCTGGGCATTACCTGCTTCATGAAAAAAAAGGTTTTTCAATAAGTAGTCACTGCCCACTAGGGCAGAGAAGGGTTCAGCTAGTCCAATTTTGGTAGGCTTAGGCCAGCCCACAGGCGGAAAAAGACAAGAGGAGCCTCTTCCTCCCATTTCCTTACTATTTGTCTGGAGAAGCCACACCCAAATCAGCACCCCCTCTAGAAAAGAAGAAGGGGGTGAGTCCTGGGCTAGAGTTCCAAGGTGTATTTCCAACTAAGGAAAAAAAAAAAAGAGGGCAAGATAAACTTTTGGGCCCAGATGTCAAGTTTTGGAACACTTCATGGTCAGCCCTTATCAGCAATAGCTCTACAAAGCCAGCTCAAAAATTTTCCTTTCTGAAGCAACAGGTGTTTAACTTCTGTTCAGAAATGACCACTGTTTGACTTAGGCAAACAAAGAGTTTGTTTTAAAGGGACTAATAGTGCTCTCTTTGCTTTCTTTAATCAATCCCTTTTTAATTTAACTTTGTAGCCACGAGGGAATTTTCCACTTAGTTACATATAGTGTTTCCTATCTTCTGGACTGCTTAGTTCCAAAACAGGCGTGTCTTGTTCTAAAAACATCAGTATATAAACACCCGTAGAGTATAGATAATTTTATTTACTTAAAAATCCTTGATGTTCTACATAGGTTCTCTCTTATATACTGTTGAATCTATTTTATAAATTATTAGGCTCATTAATTAATTGACCAGCAACTCTACCTATTGCTAAATAAGGAGCCATCAGAAATAAAGATGAAAGACATTTTAAGGAATGGGAAAATAAGTATCCTCTTGGCCCTGGGCAGCAGTGCAGGGCATTTAGACGAGATGACTCTGGAGTCATACTGCCACGGTGGGAGTCCAGGCTTGGATCTGTGATTTTGGGCACATGTATTCATCTCCCTAAGCCTCAAATTCTTCACCTGTGAACCAGGAATACTAGTAATACTTCCTCACATATGGTTTGGTGAAAATTATACAAGGTAATGTGTATAAAGTGCATAGCATAGTAAGCACATAATAAATGTCAGTTCTTAATACTACTCATGTCAGGCAAGTTATTTTATCTCTATAGGTCTATATTTTTTTGCTAGTGAAATAAAGGAGTTGACCTCTAAAGTTTCTCTGTCAATCACTAATTCTATGTCTCTCACAAGGAAGAGAGGACAGGGCAGTATCACCACACCTAGGATAGCCAGAGGAAAAATAGCTGCCTGAGAGGAATCCAGAGGAATCCAGGATGAATGTGAATGCAGCATATTCATATGTGAGTTATGAACCTGACATTT
The DNA here is from genome assembly GCA_004027295.1 of Dolichotis patagonum. Taxonomy (NCBI): domain Eukaryota; kingdom Metazoa; phylum Chordata; class Mammalia; order Rodentia; family Caviidae; genus Dolichotis; species Dolichotis patagonum. The sequence continues at coordinate 36,914 of PVJX010003232.1, read as the reverse complement.
TCATATGTTACCTATGAATGTAACACTTATTTAACAATGAAGAAGAGATAAACTGGAGAGACACTATGGAGATACCACTTATTTCCTAGTCAGAAGATGGACATCAGTGATGTTTTTCTAGTTATACCAAAAGGGAATTCAAATTTTACACAAAAGCCTATCAACTTTGGTTGTGGGTACACCAAACCCAGCAGATGTGTCCAGGCAAACCTAATAATAGAACATTCCTTTCTTTGTGTAACTCCTGTTTGTTTTATTGCTTTTGTGTAGCTGATGGCCTTGCAATGTAACTTGAAGTATCTTTACTGCCTTCGGGGAATTAATAGCCTTATGATGTAACTTGAGATGTTCAGATTCCTTCAGCAAGCCATGATGTCACCCAACCCTGCAATCATATCCACCAAATCTGCCTATGAACCCCCCTGCTTACTTTACCTTTAAAAGCCCCAAAACACCACTAGACAGAGTTCTAGTGCTTTGGGAGACACCATAGGCAGAAGCCAACTGTGTAATAAACTGCCTCCTTAACCTCCTTGGTGCCATTTCTTCCTGTGTTTGGTCTGATTTCTGTAGCAATACATCAAGACTAAATCAGAAGCCGAGACATTAGACATGATTAAGAGGTACATATTCCAAATTTTCTAGTGGACATTTAATTCTGCAAAAAGAGAGCATCTGATATGGTTTTATTGTGTTAAACATGAATGTATCAGCAAATCAATAATCCACTCGGCCACATTTTCACTATCAAAGGAGAATTGGTCTATGAAAATAGGAGGAAGTTTATGTCATTTCCCAAGTTAAATTCACAAGGGACAGGTATGCTGAGCATATCAGAGAGTATTCCAAATGGTCTTGATTTTCAAGATAAGATTCTATAACCACAAATTATATCTATTAAGAAGAAAGTTGTAGGAGTATTATGGTTGGTATAAATTTACTCCATGTATTGTTAAGTACTTGCTGCCTTCTAAGTTCTTTGTACACACAGAGGAAACACAATTTTTTTAAAGGCCCTTATCCTAAAGGAGCCCATAAGTTCACAAAAGCATAGCTTATGTAGATGACCATCAAGCATGCAACTTCAATATAGTTTCAACACTGCTAAGATAGAAGCCTGCACAGGTTGCTATGGCAAACTTGTGAGAGACACTTAGGCAGATTGGGAAGGGTCAGGGAAAGCTCCCTACTGGAGGTAACAGTTAAGTTTTGAAAGTTCTGTTAAGAAGATAATGTGTGCAAAAGATCACAGTGAAATCCTGAAGCAATTTAGCATTCTTCCAAATCTGAATTCAAATTAAGGAATGAATGGAGATGAAGCTGGAGAGGTAAAAAAGGGGTAGGTAATGTTTGACCTTGTATAAGAATAGCCTTGTATAAGAGCCTGACAAAAGATCTTGGATACTATTCTGTAGGCAGTGGACATCACAGAAAACTCACATTGGGGGAATGGGACCATATGATTTATATTTTAGATCCACTACATTATATGAGATGAATTTTATAGAATTCAGCTTGAAAATATAAAGATCAGTGGTGAGGATGTTGGCAGAAAACTAGAGAATGTAAAAAATATAGAGAAAATATAAAGATCAGTGGTGAGGATGTTGGCAGAAAACTAGGGCGTAGCAAGAGGATGGAGAAGAGGTGAATTTGGGAGCCTTGAGGAGGTAAGGTTGAGATTATTTTGCTACAGATTGGAGGCAGGAAGCAAGTGAAATGGAATAATACTATGCTCATAATATAAGAGATGCTGCTAGTAGTTAAATAAAATAATAGATGAAATGGCTCAGGGAGAGTAGATAGGGCAACATGAAAAGAATATGGAGAACTGTTAGAAGATCAAACCAACAAGGGAATGGAGAAGGTACTCAAGGAAGGAAAAAGCAAATCAAGAGAGAGCTATCATGAAGCATCAAGAAAGGCAAGGGTTTCAATAAGAAGCCCACAGTATTTAAATATTAGACTTTGCATTGATCCAGTCAATAGCAGTGTTGATTGAGTGGTGAGGACATAAGCCAGATTGTGATAGGCTGAGGGATAGTGAGAGATGAGGAAGCAGACACAACTGAAGCAGCTCTCTCTAGGCACTTGGTTTTGAAAGGGGGGACAGACATAAAGAGATGCTGGATTGAGGGAGAAATCTGTCAATGATGCTACAGGACACCTTCCTTCGATCAGCCTAGCTAAATAACATGGCATCTTTTAAGATTCTTCAATATGACAGTACTTACTGCTTTTTTAGTATTTGTATACATTAACCACTGGAACATTCAGGTAAACTGAAGCTACATCATGGGTTAAATCATCCAGTTCTGAAGTAGATGCTATTGACTACTCACCCATCTTTGGCCCCTCAATTAGATAACAAATGTTCTAACCCCAGAATCCTTCAAGATAATTTGATTTCCAGGTCATACATCTCTATAGCTACCTTTCTATGCCTCTTTTGGGGCAAAGTTAGGAAAGACCACTTCTCTTCAACTTCCAAAGTAGCACTTGGCTTAAAGACTTGTCATGTTAATTCAACTCAGTTCCATTCAAAGAGTAACAAATATTTATCGAGTGCATACTGTGTAACAGGCTGCTGCTGATAGGTACACAGTTCCTGCCCTAAAAAGGCTTGTCTTTGCCCTTGGCAATCACCTTTCCTGGGAACTGGAGATAAAGACAGAAGGAATTAATTTAACAATGAATTTAGTGTTTTAAACTATGTTTAAAGAGCTCTTATGTTCTCTGACCAAGAAAGAGTAGAGGTAGGAGAAAAAGATTTTAGTACTCCCCACAAAACTTAAGCTCTAGTAGTTTTGCTTCCATTTGTTTTATATATTTAGGTAATCATAAGGTTTTTGTTTGAACCAAAAGTCCCGCTACTAAGAGATGCTTAAAATCCCATCAAGAAAGGCATTCATTAGCTTTTAATAGTATTATCTTGTATTAGTATTGGTCTTTTATTAATCAGCTTTACCACTACTGGGGGAAAATACATGACACATACCACTTAAAGGAGAGGTTTATTTTGGCTCACAGTTTAAGTGGGTTCAGTCCATGGTTGGCTGGCTCCAAGGCAGAAACAGCAGGATGCATGGTGGAGGAAAGCTGCTCCTTTCATGATGGTGGGGAAGGGGAGAGAAACAGAGAGAGACAGACAGAGAAAGAGAGACAGAGAAAAAAGGAGAAGGAGGGGAGAGAAACGAAGAAGGAGGAAGGGAAAGAGGAGGAGTCAGGGACAAGTATATGTATTTCTTGGTCATGTCTCCAGTGACCTACTTCTAAAAAGGCTCCACTTTCCAATAGCACACTCAACTACTGAAGTCATCAATGGATGAATCCACTAATACATACAGCACACTCATGATCCAATCACCTGCCAAATACATGAGACCTCTTTTTAAGACAGGTTCTTGGTGTGTAGTCCAGGCTAACTTTGAAACCCCTAGGTAGCAAAGCTGTCCTCAAACTCGTGGCAATCCTCCTGCCTCAGACTCCCATGTGGGTGCTAGGATTACAGGTGTGCACCACCACACCTGGATTTGGGGGTCTATTTCAGATCCAAACCATAGCAGCTCTTACTACTGAACTGCCAAGAAGGAGGCAAAAATAATTGAATAAAGCAATTAATGTGCTCTTCCCATAATCTATTCATGACAAATACCCAGTAGCAGAATGTGCCAGTTCCTAGTTTTGGCACTGAGGGAACATAGGTAAAGACAACTCAGATTCAGGGAAACAGGGAGGGGCACAAGCCTTCACTGTGATGGTGAGTATCGTGACCAAGTTGTAAATTAAGGAGAAAAGATTATCACGGACAAGTGGGGGAAAGAGGTTGTGTCTGGGAAAACTTCCCAATTGACATTTAGAGCTGTGTCTTAAAGAAGCTTCCAAATTGACATTTGGAGCTGGTCTTAAAGACCAAATGCTGGTGCTCAGTGGATGTGTGGATAGGCGAAATTAGCACCTTTCTCCACGGGCTGAACTTGGCCTCACTGAGGCCAAAGTACTTGGATGGAGTCCTTTGGCCTTCTGCATACTGCCACCTAGTGGCCATACTCAATGCCCACTTTTTCCTGGAGACTGTCTTCTCCCTGATTTTGGAGATGAGGAAAGAACAGACATAAAGATGGGACAAGGAATTCCTCTGGTAGCATGTGGGTTTTGAAGATAGAGCTGTAACAGGACCTGATTTCTATGACTCAATATCAGGTTGATATGATGCAGTTTCCTCCTTGACTCAAGCTGAAGGTCACGTGAGATTCCACTGGTGACTGCTTGTGGGGTTGTCCTTACATCCAGGGCAGACTTTCGATGGTGCATTTTTAGAGAGAAGGAGTCAGTGGCTGAGCTAGAGAGAAAAAAATGAAGAAAATACTCCACCTACTCCATATCCACTGGTCTAATCCTCAAATCTGTCTCTCAGCAATGAGAAAAGTGGCTAGAGATGTTCTGAGGATGAACAGAGACTGCTTACATCAGGTCCTGTGATGCTATCACACCGTGAGAGAGGCAAGGGAATCCTACAAGCATGTCCTTTCTGCCTGTGATGCCAGGCAGAGGACAGTATCTTCAGAGATCCAGAACACAGCTGGAAGCTTCTGAAAACACCTGTCAGTTGCTGAATGTCTAAAAATGTGCTTTCAAATATGATTCCCTATTCGAGTAGAAAATTTACATACAATACTTTTCAGAAAGCTGTGCAATGCTACAAAATCCACCATAGTTTCAACATGTCCTTGCCAGCAGTCACCATGATTGTGTTTCCTATGTCATCGTGTGCACATGTGGGCATATTGTGTGGTGCTTGCATATATCATACATTTGGTGGACACATCATAAAGAAACACTATTGATTTATTTCTAGCAGCTAGGGAAGAATGAATTTTAAAGACTTGATGATAAAAATCATAGAAACAGTAGGTTAGTAGGATTAATACAGTCAAAATAAATGGAATTAGATAGCAAAGGGTGGGGCAAAAATATATTAAATAGCAACAGCTTTGGGCACAGCAGGAATATTAGTTTAAGCCTAATCTTTGATCTTCATACAGCATCACCCAGGGAAAGTAAAGAACTACCTTTGGTTGAGGCCTGAATATGTCCCAGGAATTCCCAACTGTCCACAGAGGGCCCTGGCCAAGGTAGGCAACTCAGGAACTTCCCTCTCCACCTCCCAGCTCAAAAATTCTCTGGGTTGTTTCTGAATATTCCACACTTCAGGCTGGACAGTGTGGCTGGAGATCAGAGCCCTGGAACCTCTTTTTGTACCCATCAAGCTGAGTTCACAGCAGGAAGAAGGAGGCTGGGAGCTGCTTCTGATTAGCCTGCATCTTCTGCCAATGTGAGATGTCCTCTTTGTGGACAATTAAATGTTTCTCATGGACTAGGCATCTGGGCTTAGCAAAGTAGGGAGTGGCTTCTCTCTCTCTCTCTCCCCTACCCACTTGCAGCTCAGGAGCCAGGCTGCAAAATTCAGTAAATCTATCCATACGACACTGTTCACCCTTTCACCCTTCCTGGGATGGCTGTGCACACCCAGTGCTCCCAGCGCTAGATCTCAGCAGGTAAAGCTAGGTTGGGGACACAGACCTCCCAGTAGTCTCTACAGTCACCGTGCTGGACATCAGGCAGGGACTGACAGTCGTCCAAATTAAAGTAGCATTGACTTCTCAGCCAGTCCCAGGGAAGAAGTTCTCAGAGACCCTGACTCCCTCACATTTGCAGAACAGGCTCATGTCCTGCTGTTGTTTACTGTGTGTTTCACTGCACCGACATGTAAATAGAGGCCAACAATAGGAGATGGCAACAAAGCTGGGCTTAAAAGAAAAAACGTCATTTGGGGAAGGAATGTGTGACTCACATGTTTTGTTTTCTTGGGCCTTATCCTTACCTGGAGCCGTGCAGTACGTCACTTGCAAACACTTGCCTTGTGTACCTCCTGTGTGCGAGGGTCACGCGAGGCACCCACCCCAGGCTGGTCCATTTCCAGGGTGGAAGAAGCTGAGAGGAACAGTTTGCGTTTACAAACAGGGAACTATGAGAGCATAACGGGAGGGGAAAGAGACCCCTGGACCAACTCTTGAAGGGCTCGGAAAATTTTCTTGCTTACAGTGGAGAGAGTAACAAGAAAACAAACAACTATGATTTGTTTATATAATTTGGTTCGATTCAGTGCTTTCTCCCAAATAATCTCATTTGGTCCTCAAAACAACTTTTAAAAGTAAGAAAGGAAGGGAGATATTATAGCCTTGGCCCATAGAAGGTACTTCCTAAAAGTATACATTTTGAAATGATTAACACGGTCAAGCCAATTAACACTTTTATCACCTCATGTGGTTTCCATATTTTGGAGGAGCATTTCAGGACACTTACAATCTACCCTCATAGCAAATTTCCAGCATAAAAGACAGCATTACTAACTGTAGTCACCAATGCTGTATGTAAGATTTCCTTAATTTACTCCTCCTCTATAATTTAAAGTTTGTACCCTCTGACCAATGTTTCCCGACTTCCCACAGCCCCAGTGCCTGACAACCACCAATCTCCTCCCTGCATCTATAAAGCTAACTTGTTTAGATTACACATTAAAGTGAAATCATACGGTATTTGTCTTTCTGCATCTGGCTTATTGCACTTAGCAAAATGTCCTGTCTTATTCATGTTGTCCCAAAGGGTGGAGTTTCCTTCTTAAGGCAGAACAATATTCCTCTGTGTGTGTGCGTGAATGCATGTGTGTAGTCTAGCATTTTAATCTATTCATCTATCAACACTTAGGTTGTTGCCATGTATTAGCTATTATAAATAATGCCATAATTAACATGAGAGTTCACATATCTCTTCAAAATTCTGGTGTCATTTCCTTTTGGCTATATGCCCGGAAGTGTTATTACTAGATCAGGTGGTAGTTCTATTTTTAATTTTGTGAGGAGCTTTTAAATTATTTTCCATTGTACTATTGGCTGTACCAATTTACATTCCCATCAGAAATGGGAAGGATTTTCTTTTCTCTATATCCTCTCCAATACTTGCTATCTTTTGTCTTTCAGGTAAAAGTCATTCTAAGAGGTGTTGGCTGATATATCATTGGATAATAATTAGTGTTTCCCTGATAATTAGTATTGCAGAGAAACTTTTCATGTAACTATTGGGTATTTCTATGTCTTCCTTGAGAAATATCTGTTCAGGACCTTTGCATATTTTAAAATCAAGTGGTATTTATTATTTTGCTACTGAGTTGTTTGAGTTTTTACACATTTTAGATGTTAACCCTGTATCACATGCATGGTTTAAAAATATTTCATTCCATTCATCATGTGTAATTTATATATTATATATATCATCCATATATTATATATATCCCATATTGATCTTTTTTAGCTCCCTGTCTTTTCCCCCTCACATCTTCCCACATCTCTTGAAGTTTATCTTTCTATTTCCTATTACCCATCTTTGATTTTATTCCTAAATTATTTATACTTTAGGTTTCTTATGTAAGAGAAACCATACATTGTTTACCATTTGTGTCTTATTTATTTACTCAGCATTATGATCTCAAGGTGCATTCATTTTCCTACAAATGACTGAAATTTATCCTTCTCTATGGATGAGTAGTGTTCCATTGTGTATCTATACCATATTTTCTTTTTCCATTCACATGTTGGTGGGCAGCTAGCCTGCTTCCAAAATTTAGCTATTATGAGTTATGCTCTTTTAAATATGGGTATGCATATATCACTGTGCTATGATGTCTTTAACGTTTTTGAGGATGCCCCAAAAAGGCATGGCTGGGTCAAGTAGAGTTTTTATTTTTAGTTTTCTGAGGAATCTCCATATCAATTTCCATTGTGGCTGCACTAACTTACATTCCCAGCAACAATGTAGAAGGATTCCTTTTCCCCCACAACCTTGCCAACACTTTTTTTTTTTTTTTGAGTTCCTAGTGATAACCATTCCTCAAGAGTAAGGTAGAAAGAAACTCTGTTGTTTTCTCTCACATTTCTCAAGTGACCAAAGATCCTGAGTGCCTTTTCTTCTAACACTGGGTATTTGTATTTTTTCTTTTCAGAAATGTCTATTCATTTCCACTGCTCAGTTTTTTGATTGGGTCTTTCACTTGGGGGGGGTCTACATTTTTTGAATTATTTGTATATTCTAGATATTGGTCCTCTAAGGAGTAGTGGGCAAATTTTTTTCAAAAAAATTGAATACAATACTTTACAATATTTACCATACACTTGTGAATCTCAACAAAGAGGGAAAGTAGTTCAGTTGAAAAAGAATAGTCTTTTCAACAAATGATATTGGAATAGTTAGGTATCTATATGCCAAAAGAGACACTGATTCATAATTAACACTCCATATAATATTATAAATATAGAAAATAATTTTTGTAATCAGAGTTGGGCAAAGATTTCTTAGATAAAACACTCAAATTAATGAATAATTGGACTTCAGTGAAATTAAGAATTTTCCCTTCAAAAGCCACTTTAAGACAAAATACAGACTGGGAAAAATATCTGCAAATCTCATATCTTAAAAAACAATTCATCCATAGTATATGAAGGACTCTCTAAAATTCAATAATAACAAGCAAAAATGGGCAAAAGTTTTGAGAAGACATCTAACAAAAACAGATGGCAAGTAAGTACATGACGGTACGCTTAATATAATAAGTCATTAGAGAAATCCACATTAAAACCACAATGAGGTACCATTACTTTCTCATTAGAATAGGTAACTTTAGCAGACTGTTCTTACTAAGTATTTGTGAGAAGGTGAAGCAACTGGAACTTTTATATATTGTTGTTTGAAATGTAAAATGGCACAACTTTGGAAAACATTTTGGCAATTTCTTAAAAATATAAATACATGCCTACATATCATCTATCCATTCTACACTTAGGTAGTTACTCTAGAGACATAAAAGCACATTTTCATACAAAAAGTTGTATATAAATGTTCGTAGCAACGTTATTTCTAATAGTCCAAACCTAGATACGACCAAAATGCACACTAACAGGTAAATGTATAAATAAATGATGGTATAATGCTCAGCAACAAGGAAAAGCATGAACTATCAGTGCATGCCAAAATATGGGTGAATCTTGATTATATATGGCATATATATCATAGTGTAGGTAGAGAAAAATAGTGTAAGCTTTATGATTCCATTTATATAGAGTTATAGGAAATGCAAATTAATGGATTATAACTGAAAAAGTGCTTGGCTGTAGATGGATGAGGGGTGGAGTAAAGTATGATGAAGGAAGGCTATAAAGGGACACAAGAAGACTTCTAGGACTAATTTATATGTTTTTTTATCTTGATCATAGTGGTGAAATATATCAAAAATAGTAATTCTTTACACTTTAAGTCTATGTAGCTGTCTATGTCAGTTGTAACTTCATAAATTGTTCAGAAAAATGCAAATGTAGAAAATCTGTTAATTTATCTGTTTTATATGACTTACTGCTTTCTAAAAATCTTTAAGTGGAGAGGCTGAGGCAAGAGAATTGTCAGAAGTTCAAAGCCAGCCTGGAATAAATAGTGAGTTCATGGCCAACCTGAACTATGCCAGGAGCCTTTGTCTCAAAAAAATCTGTAAGTAGAGTAGACTTTTGAAATAAACAGTAACCATCATATAAATTAAATACTTATTTCCAGAAAAACTGGCTATAATCCAGCTGCATGTACAGTGTTGTATAACCCAGGTGACTGAATGAATGATAATTTGTTGGGCAAAAGATGTGGGCAATGTGTTGCTCTTCAGACCAGTGCTCTTCAAAACTTAATGTGCATATGAATTTCTCTAGAGTTGTACTATTTAAAATTAAAATTAAAATTAAATTAAACAACAAAGTTGGTTCTTTTGTTGCAGAGGATCCAACCCAGAGTTCCACTTGGCAAGTGCTGTACCATTGAGCTAAACCCTCAGCCTGCAAAAAGTTAGCTTTCAAATCACACTGATACTAGCCATGTGAGGCTAGTAGCCACTATAGCAAGCAGTGTAGAGAAGAACATTTTCATTGTTGCATAAAGTACTATTGGACTCTGGTTCTCTGTAGATTTTCTTTTCAAGTACATGGTCCATGGACTAACATCAGTGTTATCTGGTTGCTTGGTAGAAATGTGTTTTATTCCAAGGGATTTTTAAGTACATTAAAGTTTGAGAAACTCAAAAAGCTTCAGAGGTTGAGACAACCTGGAGACACTAGTGGACTTAGAGAAACAGGGGATTTGGGATTGCATTTAGTGGTGTTGAAATGAGGGGCTGCTGAGCTGCTGTTGTAGTCAGAAGTTATAAGGAGAACAATTAGAATCAAGACACAGAATCTATGCTATTGTTTTATGATGGTCACCAGAGTTATCACAAGAAAGTGCAGAAAATCTGTCCACAACACTAAAGACATAGAATATTCAGCCAAGGGCCTGAATCCCACAGCAGTGTCCTACATGAGTCCAGATGAAGACCTAGAGCCCATGACAATGCCTCCCATGAGTCCAACTGGAGGTCTAGAGCCCACAAAAAGGACTCATGCCAGTCTCTTTTGCAGATCTGTGCTGGGAAAGCCCAAAGGCCCAAAGTGGTGGAAGCTAGAAAGTCTATGCCAGCGGGGTAAAGGAGCTGTGCTGATAGGTTGAGGGTTCTATGCTGGAGCCAAGAAGTCACACTCAAAACAAAGACTAGGGCTGTCCTGAAAAGCACCACAGCCATCCTCAGCGACACGGAGGTCCTGAGCTCCCCCAATGATAAGCACAATCAAGTGCATGCCAGAAAGCCAGCATGACGAGTTTGTCCTGGAGATTAAGCAGCACATGTCTTCCCCTCTGGAGCCAGGAAGCGATGCTTGATGTAAGGACCAGAGCTCCCCCAAAGTGAACCACAGCCACTCTCACCAACAAGGTCCCGAGCTCCTCCAATGACAATTGTCAAGCTCACTCTGGGGAAGCTAGTCATGATGGGATCCTCCAGGAGAAACAATGGCTCAAACAGCAACACTTAGAGAAACCCACAACACCTCACTTGTCTTCTCCATGTCTCTATTTAAGCTGGCAACTTTCCTCAGGTGGAACATCTACACTCAGCACCATGTTGATTTAATTATTCTGGCATTAAGTTGGCCATCAGTTTTTAATCCATAACAGTTGCCAACTTGGACTTAGATAAAACAAAAGAATACTTATGACCCACTCTGGGTACAAGACAGAGTTAGAACTCTGAAGAGCAGATACAGAACATGAAAAACTAAGGTTTAGTACTGTGTCATCATCTAGCTAAGGTCAGGAGCAAAAAACAAAATGCACCACAGTTTCATTTTCACAGGTAGGGATGGGGCAGATTTGAGGCCCAGAGCAGAAGTAGAGACAGTTGTCAGTTTGCTGAAATACCTAGATGATCCTGGTTCTCTCTTTTTCTTCTCATCACAGAATTCACAAATATCAAAGCTGAAAGACCCCTTTGCTGTAATCATTACCACATTTCACTCAGTAAGCGTCAATATCATAAGAATTCCACAAGTTGCTTTTGGCCTACAATCATTGAGGACCTGCTACATGTTGGGTAATGTACTAGATACTAGGACATCAAACATGCCAGAAGTCTGACCTGAAACTGCACAGATGTACATCCCTAAGACTAGAATGTTCTAGATAAATAGCTAAGGTCCAGTCCCCACACTCCTACCCTTATTTCATCTCCTTCTAATCCTGAATAAAGGGGTCAGTTTTCATTTTCCATTTACTGAGTCTCAGTCACACATTCACCATGCCTCAGGTTTGAGTGTCTCATCTGCTGGAGTTCCTTGTTACCATGCTATGTTATTGAATGTTATTTTCCCCTGGAACTGCCTTATTTCTTATTCTGCCAGCCTTATTTCTTATTCTACCCTTCCAACAACCACCACTTCCTTCAGTCAACCTTGAAATGGGTTAGTTTTCTTAAAATTTAAAATCATTTTCCTAGGCTACTTTGACTAATACAATTTCTGGTTTCTTTTCACAGTTGCCCCAGTCCTATTGGGGTAACATTTCTGAGTGCTGTGTGTGGTTGTCTCTATTTGATGTGCTTTGCACATTTTCTTGGCATTTGGTCCTGCTTCCTAATCATTAGTAGAGATCTTAAATAAAATCAGATTGTACTTGGCTCTCAGGGAAACTGTCCTCAGGCCCCACTCCCTTCACTGTAGTTGTTTCTGGGTTCTTTGCTTATGACCTCCCAGCCCGTTGTTGAATCCGTGTGATCATGTTCTCTTCCAAGGCAACTCTAGCTGGCTTTTGAATAGAAGTGGCGTGGCAAGCTGAACAAAGTCCTTTACCCAAGTTCCAAATCCTTTACTAAAGACCTGGCTTCATTCTGTTTTTCTCATCTACAGAATTTCTTGAACTCCCTTCTTTCCATAAATCCTTTGTGACTTTATCCTTTCCAGATGCTGATGGATTTTCACTGTTAGCATCTGTTTTATTACTATGACTATCCAATTTACTGGCCAGTAATTTCCACAATTAGCTTTCTTTTGCTTTCCTTCTTGAACATTAAAGCCATTAACACCGTATTAATGGCATTTTTTTTCACACTCTGCCCTTGATTTTCAACTCCCTTTTTAATTCTCTTGTGATTTTAAATTTCTTTTTCTGTACTTCGCCTCAGGATGTGATGCTCAAGTCACCAACTTCTTGAAAGTCATTTAGCATAATCCACTTTCTTCTTGAAAGGAGATGCAACTTAACCTGAGTTTGGAACTTTTGTTGCTTCAGTTCACATTTCCAGTTTACTACTCAAGTTTTTCTTTTGTGAATTATTTTTAAGCCTTAGTCAGATAAAAAGAGAAGGGATCACCATAACAGGATGTTAATCTAGAAGACACTTTTCTAATCACTTAGATATCTAGAACATAGAAGAAAACAAAGGAAAAACACTCCAAAAATAAAACAAAATAAAATAAAAGATAGAAATAAGTTAAAAAGAAGAAGAAGCCACCATTGAGAAGACCGAAAAGATGTTACAAATTCTTTCATTTGAGGGGTGCAGCACTGAGGATTCAATCTAGGTCTTCACATATGCTAAACAAATGCTCTACCACTGAGGTATAGCTAGTCATTTTTATTTTATTCTAAGTCAGAGTCTTACTAAATTGGCAAATCTGTCCTCAAATTTTCTTTCTTTTCTTTTAAAGAGGATAAAACCAAGGAAGATGAAACAGAATAAAACCAATCAAAATAAACCAGTGTAAGTGATACAGGACTTCAAAACCTCACAAAATCAGCAATAGTTACCATAATGCCTTTTGTTGTCTTCTGTAGCTGCAGATACCTTTGGACATAGTAAAACTTGAATAGAACAGAATAGAATAGAAACAATAAAAAACAAACAATGAATGCAATAAAGGACTTCAAAACAAGTCAATAGTAAATCCAAAATGGCTACCACAATATGTTTTGCTATCTTTGAAATAGCTTCTCGTGCCATCAGATTTAATATAATCAAACAAAAGAGAATAAATCCAAGCCAACAAAACAGTGAAAATGATATGGTTTCCAGGTGCGTATTGCTAGCTGGTGAGGCCTTGTTATCTCTCGCCATAGTCTGCGAATGGCACTAACTCATGGAGAGAGGCTTGGGTCTGGCTGTCTCCACTCTGGCAGCGGCCCGTGAATGGCACTGGTTTCCAGGCAGGAATCGCTACCTGGTGAGGCCTGGTTCTCTCCCCCTTGTAGTCCCAAAATTTTCAAATGTCCTACCTCAGCCTCCTGAGTAGCTGGGATTATAGCCATGCATCACCACCTAGGGATATGAAGTCCAATCTTGAATGACACCAATTTTTCATACTGTCTCAGTTACTGGGCATTTACCCAAAAGTTTTCCAGGATCCTTAATGGAAAGAAAGATGAGAGCTCTGCAGTTTTAGACATTGTCTCTAGCAGGATGCTGATAACCAGGTAATTACTTTGGTGCCTATCAGGCCTTTCTAACACAAAGACCTACAATTAGGAGGTTCAGTGCTGTATGATTTTGAGACAGGAAGTAGTAAGTATGATAAAAAAAATTAGAAAGTCATTTAGCATAATCCACTTTAATAAAAGTATAGCCAACATAGTTGGTAGAATTATTTTAAACTTCTGAAATTCTTTTCTACCCACCCATACTTAATGAATTCTAATTTCATCTAAGATCATTTAACTTTCAACTCACATCAGAACAAAAAGAACAAATCAGAAGTGAGGCAGTGGTTACTAGTAACAGTCAGTGATAACTATGAAGAGTGATTGCTGCTACCAAAGAGACAGAACACTTAAAAGCTACTCAAACCCCAAATCATTTGGGGTTAACAGTTTCTGAGCCATTTAGTGTTAAGGTAAATAACTCCATACAGCTTTATCATCCTTTGGTGGAATCATAGTATGTAAGAGCAAGACAATAATACTTACAATGATGTGCTTGATTCAGAAAGAAAATTAGTTTCAGCAATGATATTTAGGGAAAGAAGGAATTGCATGGCTAATTTAAAGTAAATACCCAATTGAGCCAAACCTCACAAGTACAAAAGGACACTTAGTGAGAAGTTAGTTAGTTTTCTCTCAGCTCCTAATCTCTCAACTATCTCTTGATAGCCAGAGCAATCAGGAAAAAGAAAGAAACAAAAGGGATTCAAATAGGAAAGAAAGAAGTCAAATTATCATTATTTGAAGTCAACATGATTCTCTACGTATAAGACCCCAGAAATTCCACCAAAAAACCTCCTGGAATTAATAATCAAATTCAATAATGAAACAGTATACAAAATCAACACACAGTAATCAATAGCATTTTTAAATACTAATAATGAACTCACTGAGAAAGAAATTAGAAGTACAATACCAGTCACAATAGCATTAAGAAAAAAATTAAATGCTTAGGAATTAATCTAAACAAGGAAATGAAAATTATATTACTCTGATAAAGGAGATTTAAGAGGACATCAGAAAATGGATAAATATCCCAAGTTTCTGCATAGGCAAAACCAATATAGTCAAAATATGTATATTTTCAAAACTGATGTATAGATTTAACACAATCCCAATCAAAATACCAGCAACATTCCTCACAGATCTAGAGAAAACAATACTAAAACCAGAAGAGACCCAGAACAGCAAAAGGAATCCTGAGTACTAAAAACAAAGAAAGAGGCATTACAATCCCAGATTTGAAGTTATATTACAAAGCTACAGCAATAAAAACAACATGGTACTAGCACAAAAATACACATGTGGATTGGTGGAACAGAACAAAGGAAGACGAAGCAACCCCAGATATATTCAATTTTCTAATTTTTGACAAAGGGACCAAAAATATACACTGGGAGAAAGATACAATCATTAATGAATGATATTAGGAAGATTGATACCTGTATTTAGAAGATTTAGTCTGAATCTATATATTTCATCACGTACTAAATTACAATCAAAACAGATCAAAGATATAAGTGTTAAAAACCTAATCTGCTGGAAGACAGTTAAAACTCTTGAAGACATAGGCATAGGCAAGGACTTTCTGAACAAAACCCCAATGGCATAAGAAATAATACTGATAAATAGTAAATTAAAACTTCTGCAGAGCAAAGGAAGCAATCAACAGAGTGAAGTGACAACCTATAGAATGGGAAATTTTTTTGCCAGATATTCCTTGGATGGTGGTCGAATATTTAGAATATATAAAGAACTTAAAAAATTGAACCCCCAAAATAAAAATACCAATCAAACAACCAACAGCATTCTTCAAAAAATGGGCAACTGAAATGAATAGATGCTTCTCAGAAGAAGCACAAATGACCAATAAATATATGAAAAAAGGTTCTACATTTTTTGGTAATTACAGAAAAGAAAGGTAAATTAAAACAACACTGAGATTACATCCATCTTACTCCATAAAGAAAGACTATCTCAAGACATCAAACAATAACAAATATAGTGAGTTTATAGGGAAAAGGAACCCATATACATTGTTGGCGGGGATGTAAACTAATACAACTAGTTTGGAAATCTGTAGAGAGACTCCTCAAAAACCTAAAAACAGAAATTCCATTTGACCCAGATATTCTCCTCTAGTTATCTTCCTAAAAGAGTTAAGGGTATCATATTACAGTGGTACATGTTTACTCACATTCATAGCAGCATAATTTATAATAGCTAAATATTGAAAGTGACCTATATCTCCATCAGTGGATGAATGGATAAAGAAAATGTGATTTTTATACACAATAAAGTACTATTCTGCCATAAAGAAAGACAAACTTGAGACAACTGTAAGCAAACGAATGCTCCTTGAGACCATACTATTAAATGAAATAGATCAGACACGTAAGCTTAAATAGTGCGTAATTTCCCTTAAATGAGAAACTTTAAAAGTATACAAAGAGCAAAATAAAAGTGAGATTACAGAAGATAGGGAGATCTTTTATAAGTGGATAGGGGAACAAGAGATGGTGGGAGGGTAGAGGAGAGGAGGAAAAGGGTATGGAAAAAGAGTTTTTAAAAGTGGCAATGGGAAGTGTCCAAGAGGTGGAAGAAACAGGGATGGGTAGGAGGGATAAGGGCCCAAAAAAGAGCAATTAAAATGTGTTATGTCTGTGTATCAACTTCCCATGATAAATATAATAGTTATGTGTGACAAACATGTACTAATAAAAAATAAATAAGTACACTGTAAAAAACCAAAATTATTTCTTGTTCAAGTGTATTCTCCTTTCATATCCATCTTTCTTTACATCTTAATCATTTTAATGCAGACCATCTTATCAGAACAGAACTCATTTTCCTTCCACATCATACCTTTTCAACAGAAAAGCAACAGGCGCATGGTAACATGATTTGCAACATGTTTATGTTCTTAAGGCAAGAGAATCAAACTGATTAGCTTGCAAGAAAAGCCAATTTCCTCCCCTACCCTGACTCCAGTAAGTCTGCTCTTAGTGACAAATGGCTTTCTGCTAGCCTACTATGCCTAAACTGCACATAGAAACAATTCCTTGTTTTCCTGGAACTGTCCCTGTTTCTGTGGTAATTCTTGGAGGAATATGCCTAGAATGTTCTCAGCATACCAAGTCATCTGGTCACTCTTAACTGGGGTTGTCCCACAGTTGTCTCACTCACTTTCCTGAAGTAGAGAATCCCTAAAACAGAATCCCGAGCCAGCTGAAGAACAAATGCCAAAAGATGAACTTTCCTGGAAATAGGTTTGCTTTTTCTGTCATGGTCTCTCCCAAGCTTTCCTGGGGGTATGAATGGCATCAGAACATGTGTTTGATATTTCCCTCTGGCAGAGATACACAAGAGCTCGTATAGACAAGATGGATTTCATTAATGAGGAAGACAGGCAAAGTGTTTTGTTGTATGCTGGAGGGGAGGTTTTATAGGTTTTGGGGTTCTTTATTCTTCTATACTTGGTCTACAACTGCCAACCCCAGAACAGAAGACACAAAAGAAGTTTTGTCTTTCAGATAATGAAAGGAATTGTGTTTGTGTGGTAGGTACTTTTCTCATTGCTGAGACAAAATACCCAGCACCCAAAGTTAAAGAAAGAAAGGTTTATTTGGCTCACAGTTTGTGGAGGTTTCAGTTCATAATAGGTTGACTCTAAGGCAAGGCAGCATGGCAGACAAGTGTTGCAGAGGATAAACAGATCATGGTTGGCAGAAGGTAGCATTACAAGTAAGCAAGGGGGAAGACAAGCCTCTTTCAGTCAATTATATTATATCCAGGCTACTGGGATTAGGGTGGCACCAAAACCAATCAGTGAACCTATTTAGTAATCACCCACCTTAAATCCTAGCACCCTTAATGTTATCTTTGCACTATGAATCAGTCATATACTCTAGATTCAGCCACCTCCAAAAAAGTCCCACTTATGACTGTATGAGGCTTTGGGGAGACATCTAAACTGATATCATAGATTTGTAAACCTCCAGAGTAGAACTCTGTGGTTCCCGTTTTAAATCTCTCCTCTGTGCAGAAATTCCAGTGTCTCAAAAATAATATCATATTTTAAGACTCTTGAGGACAGAGATCACATCTGACTCACTTGATTTTGTGGTTGTAGTGCCTGGTTTAGGGCAGATGTTTTGTGACTAAATGTTGAGTGAAGATAGTCTAGTCTCTCATGATTGCTTCAGGGATTAAGAATTCAGTCTCTTCCAGTATAGTACCTTCTATATTTTTATACAGTCTTCTTTACAATGAACATATTTTGAAACTGATATCTCTTTCACTTCTAATCACAGTCACTATGGTTCTGTGGAAAGGAGGAAGTCAAATGCTATATAATGAAGGAAAATAACATGATACAGCAGGCCTTTCTATTATACAGAAGCAGAAATAAAATTTAAAGAAAAGTAAAACTTGTGATCCAGGTTGGGGTAGGGAATGAAGGAAAATACTTTTGCATATTTTTGAATAAGTTTTCTGTTTATACAACACAGCTTTCTATGATTTTGTTTGTGATGATATTGAATCTTACAGGTACGTTCACAGTAATTGCACCTTAATAATATTGAGTCTTCAGATCCAAGAACATAGCATTTCTCTCTTCATTTACTTAACTATTTAATTTTACAGTTTGCTTTATTTAAAATATAAACATTGTACGTTAGGCATAGAAATCTGCATTTTTGTTAGGTTTATGAGTATTGCATATTCTTTTGCCACTTTAAAATTATTTTATTTAAATTTCTTTTATTTATATATGGAAATAAAACTTTAAAATAAATTAATGTTTGTATGTTATAAACTTACTAACCTCACTAAGATTCCTTAAGATTTTACACATGGATGAGCATATGATTTGGGAATAAAAAGTTTTGCAGGTTTCTTCCCAACTTCATACTCTCTAATTCTTTCTCTTCTCTTACACAGTTGTCTATAGATTTGGTTTCTACAGTGTGGAATATGCTACAGTGGACAGTCTTACCTTTCTCCTGATTTCAGAGAAGAAGCATTGTTTGTTGCACTATTAAGTATAATATTTTGTTGTAGATTTTTTTAGATACCCCTTATGAGAATGAGAAAAATCTCCTTTTGTTTCTAGTTTGGTAGAGTTTTCATCAAAGATAAATGTTACATATTTTCAAATGCATCCTCTGAATCTGTTATAGCCATATGGGTTTTTGTTAGTTGATTATAGTGCATTGCATTGACTCATTTTCAACTGGTACACCAGTCCTGGAATACTTGGATAAACTCTGAATAGTCATGTTATATATTATGATTTTCACATGCTGTTGATAACATTTTAAGTATTTTCCATGTGTGTTCATGAGGGATATTGGTTTGTGTTTTTTTTAGAATGGTTTTTTGCTAGTTTTCTTTTGGGGTACTCCTAGCCTCATAACATACTTTAGAAAATAGTCCTTTTTCGTCTATTTTATGGAATAGTTTGCACAGTATAGGTAATAGTTCCTCCTTAGTTGTTCAGTAGAATTCACTCATAAAGTCATCCAAGTCTGCAGTGGTGTGTGTGTGTGTGTGTGTGTGTGTGTATGAATGCATATGTCTTCTGGCTGCTTTTAATATTTCTTTTTAGCTTTTTGGTCTGCCGATGATTATATGTGGATTTATCTTATTTTGTCCACTCAAAATTTAAGTGATCTTTTTCATACCTGGTGATGATGATATTGGGAGATTTTTGGTTATTATCTCTTCAAGTATTTTTTTTTGCCTCCTTATTGCTCCCTGTCTCAAAAACTTACCCTCATTTTTTTCTAAGACCACAATGACATTTTATTTTAGCATATGTGGAGCCAAAGTGAGCACTGCAATTACATTTTAAAATGTCATTTGATATTATCTTACTAGTATCAGAAACTTTTATATTTTCTTTTTTCCTTAATTCCAACGGTTGACTTATATTTGATTTCACTGAGCCCTTTTCCTGCTTTTCCCAGTGCACCATTAGGCCTAGTAAATGAATTACTCACTTCAGATATATTTTTAAGCTTAATATTTTCATTTATTTTTTCTTTTGGTTTCTAGTTATGTGATACAACTTACTATTTGCCCATTCATTCTGTATATATCTTTCTCCACATTCTAAATATAAAATTATTTTAATGTTCGTGCCTGATAATTCCAAGATCCAACTCATTTGTCAGTCTGCTTTATTTAAATTTATTTGGGTGTATATTACATCTTCTTGCTTCTTTTTCTGGTTGATAAGTTTTTATTATGTACGAGAAGATATATATTAGAAGATATGCATGTGTGAAGACATAAATATTAAAAGATATTCTATTGGGGGGCCGAGCCAACCAGTAAGCAGCCTGCCGCCTACCGGGGCGCGGGCTTAGAACCAAAAATACCACATCTCCCCCCACTCCCCCCGTTAACAACTGGGATCCAGGGATCTGGGTATCTCTTAGCAGGTGACCATATTTGGTACAGCAAGTCGGGGGAGTCTCCTTCTACTATCTCTGAAGGCAGATATTTTTATAGCTGTTTTGCTTTGTCCTGATTAACGGTGTTGCTCTATTCAATACTCTGTGTTGATGTGTTCTATAATGTGTATTTCTTTGATTTTGCTGTACCTAGTAGAAGAACAACTATTGTGAAGACAACGAGGTATACAATGTTGCCTGTTACTGTTGTCCTGGTGACCTGCTGTGATGTTCTGTGCCAATTTCACTATGCTGTCTCAATTGGCTTTATTCCATCCTGTTTTTTTGTAACTGTTTGCAGCCTCACTGTGTGTTCACTTTGTATGCCTTAATTTTGTAACATGAACAGCTATTTCTGGGAGGACAGTATGTGGTTTGTCAACTAGTGATTTATGGGTTTTTTTTGAGGTTTTGTATTGTTTCTACCCGTTTTTCTGTATTGCTTTTTTTCTCTTTAAATAAAATTTTAAAAAAAAGATACTCTATTGTATACTAGAAGATATATACAAAGATATATATATATATATATATGACAGAAGTATATAATATTTGTCTACCAAAAAAGTCTTGCTCTTTCCTCTTTTAGACAGGTAGTCAAGAGGGCTTTACTCTTCTTTCAAATCAGGAATTGATCTGGGTTAGGGCTAGGTTGCCATTGTATTCATTTGAGTTCTTCTAGTTTTAATATGAGGTCTTTGTGGTCTAAGTACTACAAAACTATGAAATACATTTTGTCTTTTCACTCCTATTCCATCTTCATCACCGTCTACTCAGAAAAGTCTGATGAAGAAAAATTAGTGTGTTTCAAGACCTAGCCTTGCATTTGGGATTTCTTCAGATTCCAATGTGCCATGCCAGCTCATGTGCACTGGTAAGAGCTCAGACTTTGTCCTTGACCCAATCATATTTCTTCAGCCATGGTAACCCACTGTCATGGTTTATGTCAGTGGCCTCCAAGCCTCATGCAGTTATGGATGCAACCGAATTTAGCATTTCTGATTGGTTCATTGTCTAATGTGTGGATTGGTGGTATGAGTGCTACACCCACCTAAGGGGGGAGCCAAGATATGATGTATTGCTGGGAAGAAAGTGTGGGTCTCTCTCTCTTCTGGGTTTCTGCTTTGCTGTTTACAGCTGGCCGTGAATGGCGTCCCACCATGCCACCCTGCCACTAGGAGCCAGCTAAGTATGGAATGAAACCTCCAACAACAGTAAGAAATAAACCTTTCCTTCTCTAACTTTGAGCATCAGTATTTTGTATCAGTGATAAGTAAAAAATAACTAAGACACCCACTGTTTGGCCCACTTGTCTCAAATTCATCTAAAAAACCCTCATTACTTTCTGAACTTTTGCACAATTGGGCTGTTCTGCATCTACAGCTCATCAATGGCTTTAAATAGAGGTATGATATTTTATTTACCTAGTATTTTCTCTAGTTATGATGGGAGTGATATAATGATCTTCATCCCCAAAATAGTGAAAAACTTGGCTTTTGCATTTTTTAAATTTCCTTGTGTATACTATATTCTTTATCTGAACCCCTCTTTTACTTTCTTTCTTCACTTGAGTCTATTTTTCTTTGGTTTTCTGGCTTCTATTTTTCTATGAATAACATACTTTTGTATCTTTTGGAGGAATTATAAGATTTTTTTCTCAGAAAAATAATCTTCCTCTGACCCATCAGGATTAAGTTAAATTTTTCCTTATGATACAGAAACTCTTTTAAAGGTAACACATTTTGTTTCTTCACTGTCTGCTTCACAGTTGGCAGTTTCCCTCTTTCAGATTTATACCTGCAGTGAGGTTGATTCAATTTTCACTGCTTAACTGTTATTCATCTAAATGAGGTCTGCTGGACTAAAAACTTTTCCAGGTCCCATTCTCTTAGTTTTGGCCTAACTAGAGTATCAGACACAGTTTACATTGGAAAACCTTTACAGAATCCATAGTTCTGTTCACAGGATATTTTTTTGTTACTGAATTTGCCAAGCGACAATCTAGTGACTGTGCATCTCTTTTTACTTACTGTTAGGTTGAATGGCAAGAGTAGGTTGAAACTGTGGGCTCTGGAAAAATGAAGAGTGCTTTCATGATGCTATATTATGAGCATGGTGATTGTTATGGTTTGCACCTAGATTTCCCCCACAAAGCCTCCTGTGGTAATAAGTGGGGCTTTTTCAGAGGTAGCTGAATCTAGAGTGTGTGATACTGAAATTGATTCATGGTACAAGGTTAGGCTCAAGTGCACTAGGACTAAGGCTATCAGTGCCACCATCTCTAAGTAGTCTGGGTAAGACAGAGGGGACGGAAAACACTGTTAAGGTGACTTGTTGGTTTTGCTGTCTTTCTCTGCAATGAACTGTTTCTCCTCTGGGATGCCCCTCTGCCATGTGTCACTCTGCTTTGGAGTTAATCAACTTTGAATTGAAACCTCTATGAACTATAAGCCAAATAAACCTTTCTGCCCTTTACTTGTGGGTGTCAGGTATTTTGTCTCAGCAATGAGAAAAGTAACTAAGATGATGGAGTTTATGGCCTGATATGATTCCTGATAAATTTCTATGGAAATATAACCATGAAGAAATAAGGCAAAAACAATAATTAAGCATGATCAAAAGTGACAATAAATGAACCATAGATAAGAATAGATAGAATGTCTAGGAAATTTTCTTTCAGCTGAGTTAATGATAGAGGAGAGGAAGTAAAACAAGACCTGAAGAAGATAGGAAAGCCAGGGATTTAGCTCAGTGACATAAGCGCCTGCCTGGCAAGTGCAAGGTCATAAGTTTGATCCCTGGTACCAAAAAAATTTAAAAAAATAAAAAATTAGAAGTCACTTTTGTTACATAGAGTCATTTACTGCACAGTGACATTCTGCTGATGATGAACCATGTTTGCACTCATGATTCCATAAGACTATAATAAAGCTGAAAAACTATTTTTTAGTTTAGTGTCTCTTTTCCTTTCCTTTATACCCAGTAGTGTGATTATTGGATGGATAATAGTTCTACTTTCAGTTTTTCAAGGAACTTTTATAATGTTTACTATTGTAGCTGTATTAATTTATAGTCATATCAATAATGTGTAAGAGTTTGTCTTTCAAAGCTTACAATAGAGACACACACATACCCATGGTTGTAATGGCACAATTTGCAATAGCTAAAGTGTAAACACACCTAGATTGAAGCACTCTAGAAATAGAAAAATGGTTAAAGAAAGTGTGGTATGTGTACTTAATGGAGAGATTTAGCTCTAAAAGGGAATGAAGTCATGTTATTTGCAGGAATATGGATGGAACTGGGGGTCATTACATTAAGTGAAGTAAGCCAGTTCAGAAAGTTAAAAATCGCATGCTTTATTTTATGTAAGAAATCTAAACATAAGTACAAAAACAAATAAGAAAGGACAGGACACTAGATGGTAGTTTTTGAGTGATAGGGAAGGTATTTGAGATGGGCGAAAAGGAAGGGACAGTGGGGTAACAGGGATGAAAATAACAAAATATGTACATGTACCAGTATTCATCTCACACCTCGTTATGCTGTACTACTAATGTGCACCGATAAAAAAATAAAATGAAAAAGGAAAGGGAGCTATTATCATCTTTATGTGTACCTTTAAAATATGTAAATGATTATACAATCCTCCTTAGTTATGCAGTTTTCATTTGCAATACTAACAAATTTATAGGCAGTTTGAAAGATTCACTAATATAGTAGAGACAGAAATTAAGAGTTCATCTTTCTTCACATTCTCACCTGCATTTGCTGTTTTTAGCCTTTTTTATAATAATCCTCTTGCTGGGATGAAGTGATAATCTCATTGTGGTTTAGATTTGAATTCCTCTATTGATTAATAATGTTGAACATATTTATATTAGCATTTGTGTGTATTTTTTTGAGAAATAGCTATTCAAATCTCTAACCCATTTTTTAATTGGGTTATTTGGGGTTTTTGCTATTGAGTTGCATTTCTTATATATTCTAGGTACTAACCCCTTGTCAGATTCAACTTTTTTCTCAGGATTGTTTCTCTGCTCAGTGATTATTCCTTTTGCTTTAGAAAAGATTTTTAGTTTTACGTGGCTCCATTTGATAATTTTGTAGTTGTTGCCTGTGCATTTGGGCTGACATTGAAAAAGTCATTGTCCAGACCTATGTCTTGAAGTATTGCCCCTGGATCTTCTTTTAGTAGTTTCATGTTTTTGGATCATACATTTAAATCTATAGGCCATTTTGAGTTGATTTCTGTAGTAGGTGAGAGACAGGGGTCTAGTTTCATTTTTCTGCACATGGATATCCAAGTTTTCCAGTATCATTGATTGAAGAAGCTTTTCTTATCTTCATTGTGTGTTCTCAGCCCCTTTGTCAAAAATTACTTTGCTATAAACTTGTGGTATTATTTTGGCTGTCTCTGTTCTGTTTCATGACTCCAGGTGTCAGCTTTTATTCCAAAACCAGGCTGTTTTGATTACTGTAGCTTTGTAAATGTATTTTAAGGTCTGCTATATGATTCTTCTAGGTTCTCTCTCTCTCTCTCTCTCTCTCTTTCTCTCTCTCTGCTAACTCTGGGTCTTTTGTGGTTTCACATAAGTTTCAAGATTTTTTTCTAATTCTGTGATGAACATCATTGACATTTTGAATGCATTGAATCTGTGTATCATCTTGGGTAGGATGGGTATTTTAACAATTTATCTTTCAACTCTAGAACACAGGATATTTCCCATTTATTTGTGTTCTCATCAATTTGTTTCATTAATGTTCTTTAGTTTTCACTGTAACAATTTCTCATCTGTTTGATTAAATTTATTCCTAGCCATTTAATGTTTTCTAGCTAATTTGGAATCATTACACATGGGGTGGTTCTCTTGATTTCTTTTTTAGATAGCTCACTATTAACATATAGAAATGCTGCTAATTGTTTGTGTTGATTTTGTATCCTGAAACTTTACTGGTTTCCTCATTGTTTCCAACAGTTTTTTTTTTCATGGAGTCTGTAGGGTTTTCCATATAAGACTGAGTCATCCACAAACAAGGTATGAAGTGATATAAAGTAGAACAAACTGCTATCTTATCATTTTGATTGATATTTTCCTAATATTAAGGATACTGAGCAACTTTTTGCGTATTTATCAGTCATCTGTGTGTTTTTCAGTGAAATATTTATTCAAGTCTGGTAGTGAATTTTATGTCAGTTTTACTGTGCTAAGGGGTGTCAACAATTCTGGTAAAATATAATTTCTGAATGTGTCTGTGTTTGCAGAAGAGATTGGCAGTTGGATTTGTAGACTGAGTAAAGATCACCTCACCAATGTGAGCAACACCATCTAATGTGAAAAGGATCTGAATGAAACAAAAGGTGGAGGTAGGTGTGTTTTCTCTCTCTACTTGAGCTGGGACATTGGTGTTCTCCTGTCCTTAGAGCATGGTGCTTCTGGTTGTAGTGTATATGGACTGGGATGTGTATCCCTGGCTTCCTTGGGCTGCAGGATTTCAGGTATAGGCTTACATCATTAGTTTTTTGGTCCTCCACCTCATAGATACCAGATTTTGGGATGCCTCATCCTCCATTACCACATGAGCCAGTTCTTCATGATAAATCTCTTTTGTAAGTCACTACATATCCTGTTATTTATGTTTCTCTGGAGAATCCAAGTGAGTACAAAATCCTCTGCCTTTTTTCTTTTTTGGTTTGTACTGAGCCCATACCTTCACACTGAGCTATATCCTCAAATATTTTTACTTTTGACATGTGTCTCTCTAAGAGACTGAGTTGGCAAAGTTGGGCTCAAATTTGCTGATCCACTCCTTCAGCTTCCCAGACTGCTCTGATTACAGGTATGCATCACAGCACCCAGCATTTGCCCCATTTATTTATTTAAAGAAAGAAAGAAATAGGAAAAAGGGTAGAATAATACAGAATTCAAAAAAATTAACACTAAGAAATCACTAGTTGATACATTACATATTGTCACCTTAGAAACAGTTGTTCAAGTTACAAAATCAAAGCATAAAAAGTGGATAGACACTCAAACATTGACAGTGCAAACCATTCTGTTCAATATTACAACAAAAATTTAGTAATATGGTCATCTATCTTACACACTTATACATACAGTTATATCCTTAGAGCACTTTCCTTCCCTTTCATTTTTACAATATCTATTATACATTTTGGATCTTATCACTTTTTCAGTTTTTATTATTTTTTACAGTAGAGAGACAATGTGATATTTACTTGTTTATTTCATTTCTGAGGATAGGCTCAAGTTGCCTCCATTTACCTATAAAGGCCTCAAGATCATCCTTTTTATAGCTGAGTAATATTCCATTGTACAAAAATACCACATCTTTTTCATCCACTCTGCGGTTAATGGGAATTTTGGTTGTTTCCAAGATTTAGCTATTACAAATTGTGCTATTATAAATAGTGATATAGGTGCACATATATCACTGTGACATGACCTTTTCAATTTTTCTGGGAAAATACCCAGGAGGGGAATAGCTGTATTGACAGGAACTTCCAATTTTAGTTTGTTGAGGAATCTCCATACTGATTTCCATAGTGGCTACACCAGTCTACACTTCCACCAACAGTGGAGCATTGTTCCTTTTCCCCCGCAGCCTCGCCAATATTTGTTGTCAGTTGATTTCTTGATGGCAGCCATTCTTTCTGGGGTGAGATGATATCTCAGTGTTGTTTTAATTTGCATCTCTCAAATGACCAGTGATGGTGAGAATTTCTTCATGTATTTATTTGCCATTTGTATATCTTCATCTCAGAAATGTGTGTTCATCTCAGATGCCCATTTTTGGAGAGGGTCTTTGAATTTGGGGGGCTTGATGTTTTTCTTTATATGTTCTGGATATAAGTCCTTTGTCTGAGGGGTTGCTGGCTAAAATTCTTTCCCATTCTGTGGGTTTTCTTTTCACTTTGTTGGTGATTTCTTTTGAAGTGCAAAAACTTGTTAGTAGGATGAGATTCTAGTTGTTGATTCTTTGCAGTATTTCCCGTGCAGTTTGCATTTCGTTCGTGAATTCTCTGCCTACCCCTATGTCTTCAAGATTTCTACCTATCTTATCTTCCAGTAGATTTAGTGTTTCTGTTTTAATATTTAGGTCTTTGATCCATTTTGACTTTAGTTTAGTGCATGGTGATAGGCATGAGTTTTAGTCTTCAGTATGTAGAAGGCCAATTGGCGCTGCAGTTTTTGTTGAACCAAATGGTGCTGCAATTTTTGCCTCATTTGAAGCACAAAATGCTTCATTAAGAATATAGTGTGTTTATAACATAATTTGTGTGCTTTGTGAGTAAAAATTTGATAAGTCTATCAAGTCTAATAGTTGTTCACTTTGGGGAGTAGTAAATTTCATTTTTTCTGGATTAGAATCATTTAGTAAAGACACAGAACTATGTAAAAATTTAAGATAGTATGTAATAAAAGCATTAGCAAAAGGCTTGCTAGTGAAACTGTAGTCTGCTTGTCTTAGAGATAGAGTCTGAACAGAAAAACAGGATGTCATGAGTTTTAAGTGGATTTAGAATCAGGGTGAAAGAACACTGATTTAGAAGGAGCAGCCTGGGGGTGGGAGTGTGCCTGTTCTGACCTCCACTTCCAGGAACTCTGTAGGTGGGAAGAAAGGTAATTCCCTGAGAGTGACTCAGAAGATGCAGTTAACAGAGAGGTGTTAGAAAAACATCAAGAAGAGGCTTAAAGTAATAAAAGTGTTGAAATAGTGGAATGGGCAGCACTGGAACAAAGTCTACAGTGGAAGATGACTGGGGGAAGAAGTGAGAGGATCTGAGCTGAGGGTGAATACAGAAGAGAGGGCCCAAGGGAAGTCCATGTAGGTAGCAACTGGACTGGGGGGAAAAGGAACAGAAATAGGCCTTCAAAGTAGTGAGATGCAATTAACCCTCTTGAAGATTCTGTAAGGAACTGTAGCATTTAAGATCTTGTTCTTATAAAGGTGACAAAGCCAAGCACAGAGATAAGTTAAATAATAATGAAATAGTCATCAAGTACAAGCTGATCACAGCCTGTCATTGATTAACAAAAACTAAATGGTTGGAAAACCACAGTAGGGTTCATTCTCAGTGCTGTTTGAGTGCTAACGAGTGGTCCCAGTGCTTCAGAAACTGAAGAGGATCCAAAAGTTCTCAAAAGTCAGTCACTGGTGCTGTATGCTTGCTGCCCCAGGAGGCTATAGACGGTGTCCACAGATAGGCCTAAAAACTAGCCCTATTTCTTCCTCTGAAATAAACAGATTTATGACTAAGGGGTCTTTGAGGGACATGACATATGCTTCTCAGCAGAGGGTTTCCTTTTACCAGATTTCAGAATTAGGGAGGAGTCCCAGAAGAGACAATATCATTGTCTCCTAGGACTACTAAGATGGCGATTCTCCTCTGTAGGGGAAAGGTCAGGAGAATTACCCTAACAGAAATCTTCTCTATGCATGAAAATTGAGCACTGAGAAGGTGATACTTCCCCCCAACAAGGATAGATAAATAAAATTAATATAGGGCAGTGGAATAATAACATCAAAAGTTCTTTTAGGGACTAATTATCTCCCAAATTAAACAGGCAAAGTAGTGCTGGTAAATCTAATGGAGGCATAACAAAGCAGAAGAAAACTGCTACCCTATTAATGGCATTTATCAATCTGAAGTGAGAAAGGCAGCCACAGTCTAGAGAAGGAGAAACAAAAGCTGTGTCTGCCATTGTGTTTCCAGCACTTAGGTTTTTGGAGTGATGAGGATGATACAACATGCATGAAGATTTTTATCTCATCCCTGATGTGGATTCCATGTTTAAGCGGTTCTTTGTGTATAATCCGACTGTCAGTGTAAACTTCCCAACAGAAGACAGATTGTGCTGAGCAGACAACATGTATATTCACCTTTTCTTATAGAAACTTTGGTATCTGGTTTTGTGAGCTATTACCATAAGCCCAGTCACTTCTGGGAGGACTACAAAGTTTGAATTCTGCACGTTGCAAAGCTGAGTAACAGATCAAAGTCATGGTTATCACAGAAAGACTTCAAGTTTCTTTCAGGATGTTTTGGGTTTTAACATATTTAAACATCCATGTGCACTCTAGTCCAGAAAGGGATTCAGTGATTGATGGGTTTTTGGAATCTTTTGTAGTACATGTACCTAACACATCTTAAATGTCCCCTTCTCCTCTCTTCTCTCCTGCTTCTCTCCATCACGTTAGATTTTATATTTTTGTTGCATACTGGATTTTTCCTTTATAGCTTTGTTTTTGTTTTAAAGAAGAACAAGAAAAAGGGTAGAAATAATACAGAATTTCAAAAAAAACAGTAAGAAATCAACACTAGTTAATATATTACATATTGTTATCATAGAAGTAGTTGTTCAAGTTACAAAGTCTAAGCATAAAAAATGAACAGACAAACAATGACTGAACAAACTATTCTTTTTGATGAACTAACAGAGAATTAGTAGTATGGTTATCTATCTTGCACACTTAAACATAACAGCTATATATGTATACCTACAAGTTGTTCTTTCCTTTTGAGCACTTTCTTTCCCTTTGATTATTACAATATCTATTGTGCATTTTGGGTCTTATTACTCTTTCAGTTTTTATTTCTATTATAAATTTTTTACACTGTGTGAGTCTGATTTATTTCACTTATGAAGACTTATAAAGATAGTCTCAAGTTGCCTCCATTTACCTATAAAAGCCTCAAGATCATCCTTTTTTATAGCTGAGTAATAACACTCAGATTCCATCTTACTCCAGAAAGAATGGCTGCCATCAAGAAATCAACCAGTAGCAAATGTTGGCGAAGCTGTGGGGGGAAAGGAACACTTCTCCACTGTTGGTGGGAGTGTAGTCTGGTGTGGCCACTATGGAAATCAGTATGGAGAATTCTCAACAAACTAGGATTGGAAGTCCCATTCAATCCAGCTATTCCTCTCCTGGGTATTATCCTAGAAAAATTTAAAATGTCATGTCACAGCAATATATGTATCCTCATGTTTATAGCAGCACCATTTGGAATAGCTAAATCTTGGAAACAACCAAAATGCCCATTAATCACAGAATGGATGAAAAAGATGTTGTATTTTTATACAATGGAATATTACTCAGCTTTGTAGCATTTGTAATAGTTATTTTTTTGTTAGTACCTATACGTGTTTGCAGTACATACAGAATACACCTGTTGTGGGTATTTGGTACATGTCATGACACATCTTAATTCTTTTAAGGCCCTGTCTCCTCTCCACCCATCTTACGGTTCTCTTTCTGTTTGCAAAAGTTCTATTTCCATAGTTTCGATTAGTTACTCTTTATTTTACTCTTTATTTATATTTTTGGCTTCTCATATAAGAGAAACCATACAATATTTAAGCTTATGTGCCTGATTTATTTTTCTTAACATTATGAATTCCAGCTGTATCCCTCATCTTACAAATGAGTCACCTCCTTCTTTATGAGTAGCACTTCATTGTTCATAATACTACAATTTCTTTATCCATTTATTTGCTGATGTACATATGGGCCACTTCCAAGTCTTAGCTACTATGAATTACGCTTCTATGAATATGGGTATGCATGTATTACTGTAATATGATGTCTTTAACTCTTTTGGAATGGCGCCTAGTAGAATAACAAATGAATCTAATGGAATTCCTATTTTCAGCTTTGAGGATCTCTCTAATGATTTCCACAGTGGTTATACTAGCTTACATTTCCACCAACATTGTAAATTGTTCCTTTTTCCTTGCAACCTCTTCAGCATTTCTTTTTGTTTGATTTCTTGATGATGACAATTCTTCCTGAAGTAAGATAGAACCACAATGTTTTAATTTATATTACATTTCTCTAATGGTAAGAAACTGAGCATTTCTTCTTGTATTTGTTGGTTATTTGTATTTCTTCTGAGAAGTTCTGTTCAGTTTGGTTGCCCATTTTTTTGATTGAGTCTTTTTATTTGTTTGTTTTTCTGTTTTTTTTACACTGGAAATTGAACTCAGAACCCTGCCCTTGTCAGGAAGCTACTTATGCCACTGAGCTATATCCTTGGACCTTTAATTGGGTTTTTAATTTTGGGGTGGAGTCTAATTTTTTGAGTTCTTTATATATTCTAGATATTAGTTCTCTGTCTGTCTTGTGCTTTTAGAAACTGTAATAACTATTCTTACTAAAAAAGAAAGGATCAACATTTCAATAGAAAAGAATCAGGTACAATTTAGGCAAGTAAGACTTTTCTACAGAATTGATCTGAGAAAACAAGAAAGTACAGAAAGAAAAAGGCAAGGAGGCTACTGGCACAAAGAGAGGACAACTGAGGGGAAAAAGCTTGCTGTGAAGCACCATATAATTAATTGTCTTGCCATCAGGTGGGCCCAAAATCTGCATTCTGGACATCTGACTTGTGTTAGCAATGTCTAGTAGGATCACAGGTCACCATGTTCCCCTCTGGATACCTCCAGGGTAGATCAGAATTTGTGAAGTGCTTGTCATTTGTAGTCTGCAGACCAAGAATGGCCCAAAGATTGGTTCCTTTTTTGACCTATTCCATAATTGTAAAAATTAAGCCATAGCAAAACTACAATTTTCATACAAACACCCAGTTTCTACTTTTTCTTGAAATGTAAAAAGAAAAAGCAGCAAAACTGAACTTACATTCCACATGTCACCAACTAGCCCAAGTTCTGTGGTTGGTGCTCTTATTCAGAGCAAAAATGATGCTGCTAGGTCAAGGACCTGTGGAGTGAAAGAGCACTCTGGAGCCAACCTGCTAGGAAGGTGTTCAACTCCACCACCTGCCACCTGTGTAAGCCTGGGCCTCTCTGTTAGCATTCAGGGCCAACCTAGTCACTGGCTAAATGTGACTAATAATTGTAATTATTTCATAGGTTGTTGTAATGATTAATGAGTTAACAAGTGTACTGTATTTTCACTAGTGCTAGACTAGTGCTAATGACTGTATGTTGCATTATAAAAGCTTCTGATGTTCTAAATCAATTTATTTTCATTAATTCTCATGCCAACCCTTTAATATGGTAGGTTCTAAACTGGGCATAGTGGTGCACACCTGTAATCTCAACACTCGAGAGGCTAAGGCAAGAGGATCACTGTGAGTTTGAAGTCAGCCTGAGCTACAAACTGAGTTCTAGTTCAGCCTGAACTGCATAGTGAAATTCTCTTTCAAAAAGATGAAAAATAAAATAAAATTAAAATAAAATAAAATAAAATAAAATAAAATGATGTTCTATTACTCAGATATTATGGATGAGGAAAATGAGGCGTGGAGAAATTAGAAAGCTTGCCTAACCTTGTTGCATAGCTAGAAAATTGTGGAACACACTCCAGAGTCTGTGATCTCAGCATTCAGTAGCATTCCTCCAGGTGGGACACTGTGTAGTTTGCATGGGATTCACCAGTTACACAACCTGTGTGTATGAGGACAAACATGTTCTTTTCCTTCTGTCTCTCCACCTCTCACTCTGCCCTCCTTTTGTTTATCTCTCTGTGTTTGTTTGTGTTTGGGAGTCTTAATCTAGCAAAGTGGACAAGTTGATTTTATTATTTATAGCACACCTCTTAGGAAGAGCTAAGGAGAAGGTGGACTGTGTCTATTCTAGTGTGTGTGAATGATCTGTGATAATGAAGTGGACTCCCCAGACTAGCAGCATCCAATTAGTTGAGACTTTTCAGAAATGTAATTTTGGGACCCAGACTCACTGAATGCAGAGCCCAGAAACCTGAGGTTTATAAACTCTCCAAGTGACTCTGATATAGGCTAAAATTTGACAAACTGCCTTAGAAAGTCATATTCTTTTATGAAAATAAATCTAAGTCTTTGATGGGAAGCAATACTTGCATCTGCTGCTACAAGGCCAGCCAAGAGAAATACATAGAAAAATCTCAAGACTACTTTAATAGATGGACCAGTTGGGAACAACATGGCTTTCCAGTGAAACCGTCAGGAAATAATAGGAACAGATTGTGTGTTTAGGTAATCAACTAATTACCCTGCTTTGTTTGTTATCATATAAATGGCTTGTTTCCTATAGTGTGAATCAGTTAAAACTTTGAGATCAATTGCTCAAAACTTTACTATCATTATAGTAAATTTAAATAGTTAAGATTCAGTTGTCTGCAGAGGCCAATGTGAGGGCTAACCTATACCCATTAACTCTGTACCACAGTCAGCCTGCATCAAGATGCAAACTGTTTTAGATGATGACAGTCTCAGGACTTGTTATAATTAATAGAAATTCAAACTAGCTTAAGCAAATAGAAAAAGTGCCCTACAATTCATTCTGAAAATGGATAGGTTTTGGTATGTACAATGAGTGACAGGTAATTTTGTATGGGTCAGTAATACCCAGTCAGAAGAATGTTTGTGAGTACTCTCTGATTTTCTAATATTAGAGCAAATCAGAATTAGATCCTCTACTGGCCTAGCTGAATCTTAGAAGAAAATAAGCCAGTGAGAGATAAACTCTACTTGTGAGGTTACAGTCTTAGAGGGGAAAATCCAGGAAAGATGAGTCCTTCTGGAGCACAGCAGAAACAGGAAGGGAAATACGTCACAGCCAAGATTTTGCTGGTGGGTATAGCATCCATCTTACCTCAGTTACGCTTCACTCAATTCTACTTCCTTGATTCTCTAGTATGGACATTCAAAGACTCTGTCAACGATATAGATGGTGCCATTAACACAGGATCTAGTATCAGCCAAATTCAGTTTGGGGGCATCCAAACCATGAAAACAGCCTGCCTTGGTACTATGAGAGAGAAACTAGAGTCAAGGATATACCATTTCTTTCTGTTGGATTAATACCACTGATCAAGCAAGTTCCCTCCTCCCCTCCCAAAGTGTGTGGTCTACAGAAAGATTCTTTTGAAACTTAGATACAGCCATGGGATTATTAGCTAAGCTGGTTGATTTGCTTTTCAGCCTTACATGCTGGAGTGGACTTCCTGAGAAGGAAACACTGAATGACTTTTAAAAAGAGATTGCCTTGGTTACTTTTCTCTCATTGTTGAGACAAAATACCTGATGCTCAACATGAAGGAAGGAAAGGTTTGTTTCTTATGGGGTGTTGTTGTTGTTGTTGTTGTTGTTGTTGTTGTTGTTAGGTTTCAGTCCATACTCAGCTGTCTCCAAGGCAGTGTGGTGTGGCTGAGGGGCAGCCATTTATGGCAGCTGCAAGCAGCAAGAGTGAAAGGGTAAAAAAAGAGGATAAGCATGGATCCTTCCCTTCCTTGTGGTGGATGCCAGCTCTGCCCCTAGGTGGGTCCAGCACTCACACCACTAATCCATGCTAGACAATGAACCAATCACAAACGCTAGACTCAGCTGCTTCCATGAATGTATGAGGCTTGGGGGGCCACCTAAACACAAACATAACATTCCACCCCTGACCCCCAAAGACTCATGCACATTTTTTTGCAAAAGACATTTAGTCCATCTCCAAGTGTTGTCAAAGTCCTAACAGTTTCAGTATTACAGAAAAGCCCACATCCCAAGTTTTCTCCAGGATCTAAGGCAAACTCTTAGCTACAAGTCCCTGTACAAATGAAAACAAAGTTAAACACTTCCAACATTCAATGGCACAAGATAAACATTACCATTCCAGAGGGTACAAATGAGATATCAAGGACTGGAACCACAGGAAGTCCAAAATCTAGTAGGACAAATATTAAGTCCTGGAGTCTCACATACAGCATCTGAAACAATCTGGTTGTGAGCTCCAGAAGGCTTGATTGACTCCACTTCTATGGCACTTTCAATGGTTTTAGCTCTTAGGGCTTCTCTCTTGGGCCAGCTTTGTTCTCTCCTTGCAGGTTTCCTTAGACAATTCATGCTCTTGGCTTTAGCAAACTTCTGGGTTTTCCATTGCATCTTTGGCTTCACCCTCACAGTTTCACATACTGTCCTCTCAGGAGCACACTATCTGGCCTCTAAAGACCTCTGAAATTGGGGTGGAAGCCTTTTTAACCCTAGACCTCATAAATTCTCCATGAGCGTAAAACCAGTGCTATGTGGATAATGCCGAGGTCTGCTGTTAGCTGGAGCAGTAGCCAGGCTTTTCTCTGTCTTGGCTACAGGGGTCAAGTGCCTAGATCACTAGGCACTCTGAACCTGATTGTGAGGAACAGATTCTCTATGTTGCTGCTGTTCTGGAACCTGGTGCAGCTACCACCATTTTGGAAACTCCTGTGGCCTCTGCTGCTGTTCTGGAACATGGCACTCTGCAGCTTTCTCCTCCGAGTAAAGACTTTAGCTTTTGCAGTTTTGGGCCTCTTCAACAAACGGTGCAAGGAAAACCGGATGTCCACAGAGGCAGAAGATTGAAGCTTGACCCCTGTCTTTCATTCGGCACAAAATCAACTCAAAATAGATCAAAGACCTTAATGTAAGACCACAAGCTCTGAAACTATTAGAAGAAAACATAGTAGAAACATTTCAAGGTATTGATATAGGCAATAGTTTTCTATGTAAGACCTCCCAAATGGAGGAAATAAAAGCAAAAATTTTGAAAACGAGATTACATCAAACTAAAAAGCTTCTTCATAGCAAAGGAAACAATCAACAGAAGGAGTGAATAAACTACAGAATGGGAGAAAATATTTGCCAGGTGATCATCTGGTAGATGATTAATGGTCAGAGTATTTAAAGAACTAAAAAAGCTTAACACACACACACAAAAAAACGTAATCCCATTTTAAAACAGGCAAATGTTCTGAATAGACACATTTCAAAAGAAGAAACACAAATGCCCAATAAAGTTATGATAAATGCTTAATACCAACTGCCAGGGAAATAAACATCACAACTACAATGAGATAACAATTTATCTGCTAGAATGGCTGCTACAAAAAATAGGTAACAAATATTTGTGAGTATGCAGAGAAAAGGGAATTCTTATTCCTTGTTGGTGAGAATGTAAATTAGTATAGCCACTATGGAAAACTATATAGCAGTTCCTCAAAAAAGCTAAAAGTAGAACGACATATGACCCAGCTATTCCACTCTTGGATATAGCCAAGGGAAATGAAATCAGTCTACGTGCCCATATTTCTGTAGACCATTCACAACATCTGGGACATAGAATCAACATAGGTCTGTCCCTGTTATGGTGTGGGTCTTAAATGTCCTCCAACATTCCTGCCTTGTAGGTTTGGTTGCCAGTCTGGGGCACTATTGGAAGTAGATGGGACATTTAGGAGGTGGAGCCTAGTAGAAGGAAGTTAGGTAACTGGGGTTGTGACTTTGAAGGCAATATTTGGACTCTGGTACCCTTCTGTGTCTGTTTTTGCTTTTGACTACCATGAGGTAAACAATTTTTCTCTGCCATAAATTCCCCACCATGATGCTCTGCATAACCACAGGACTGACAGTGAAGGGGCCAAGTGGCCATGGGCAGAACAAAACCTTTGGAACTGTGAACTGTGAATCAAAGTAAGTGTTTTCCTCTTTTTAAAGTGTTTATCTCAGGTATTTGTCACAGTGACAGAAAGCTGACC